>NW_020717118.1:85951-102708 GCF_900518725.1 Notechis scutatus | reverse complement strand
GGCATGGGTGATAAGGACTGACTGGGCGGGGAGGGTCAAGGGCGTGGCCAGTCAGAAGTTACTACCAGTTCTGCAACCCATGCCAAATCCTTGCTAGCTACCGGGTCGTGTGAACCGGTGCAAACCGGCTGAATACCACTATTGAAGCAAACCAAGAATTAGTAAGGGACACCCCGTCACCCTAAGATTAAAAAGAGAAGAGGGAGAGGAAATGGTTACCATGATGCCCTGGCCGGGTTGGTATTCGTTCACCAAGACGTGATTGGCTGGCTTTCCTCCAAAAACCCCAAGGGAAGACACTCGATCCACGTAACGCTGCAGCCAGGGGGGCAATTTCTCTGCCACCATGCCCTTTGGGTGGGGCAGCCCTCCTGCAGGGTGGGGGCGACACACAAAGACAATGCTGAACACTCTTGGCACCAACAGGACAGTGATTTTGACAGGAGATAGAATGGACCAGACCAATTCCCCCCCCCCCCCAACTGGTGCACTCCAAAGAGAAAGGAGCTCAATTGCCCAGAATTCCAAGCGAGCGTGGGCCCAAATGGAATTCTGGGTGCTGTAGTCCTAGCACATTGGAGGATCACACGTTGGGGAAGAAAGACGTGTGGACTTCAACTCCCAGAATGCTGGCTGGGGAATTCTGGGAATTGAAGTCCACACACCTTAAACTTACCGAGGCTGAAAAAACACTGAGCTAACTATATCTTTATTATTTTTGTGACACTACATTTATATTATTTTATCTTCCCATATTGTAAGCAACCCAGAGTTGCCCTGTGGGTAAGATGGGCAGCCAATAAATGTAATAAATAAACAAATAAACTATTCCCTCAGATGTCCTTAAAGGACCTGAGAGCACCCGAAAGAGGATTTCCCAGAGAAACCAATTTGTAAAAGAGAGAAATCTCAGCAGGGATAAACACAGGAAAAGGCAGTGGAAGGAAAAGAGACTTGGAGCCCCCTCATCGGTCAGGGTCTAATTAAAGCTTCCGGTTTTGAACGGGACGCGCTTGTATCAACCCTTTTTGTATATCCTGGGCACGAAATAAAAGATTATTTATCATATAAAAACAGACTTGGGTATCAGCTACCCTGTTTCCCCAAATATACGACCTATCCTGAAACTAAGCCCTAGCTTGATTTTTACACATGTGCCGAATATAAGCCCTACCCCCAAAATAAGCCCTAATTAAGATCCTGCCCACTCCAGAGTGGACGGGTAAAAATTAAGCTAGGGTGGGGGTGGGGGGGTGGAGCTGCCCTACTACTTCCCTTTGGACAGTTGTAGCCAGGCCTCGAACACCCCGACACCTGCCTTGCCGGCCCATTTCTTCTGCAGCCAGCAAGGCTGGCCAGGCCTTCCTGAAGGCTTCTGGAGCTGATAAGAAAGCTCTGGATCGATCCTGAAGGCTGCAGAGGCTTTCAGGAAAGCCTTGCCAGCCGCAGAAGAAGAAGTTCTTGAAGGTCTCTGACAGCGAAAAAGTGTCCTGGGGTGACACACAGAAGTGAAGTTAGTCAGGGGAAGAACATCCCCTGAAAATAAGACCTGGTGCCTTTTTTGGTGGCTGTATGTATGTATGTATGTATGTATGTATGTATATATGTATGGCCTTCGGCTTTGTTCGGGTATTTTCCCACGTCATTGTAGTTGTTCTTTTAAAGTTGTAGCAACGTTTCAGCAGAATCTCATCTGCCATCATCAGGCTTCTGTATTGTGTCCGTCTGTATATATATGAGACAGGGTACTATATGCACAAGCTGAGCAGCCATATAAATTTGTTTACATAGGGAGTCCTCAACTTACAACTGTTTCCAACTTAAAGGGGCACTGAAAAAAGTGACTGGCAACCAGTCCTTCCGCTTATAAGCATGGGATCAAAGTTCAGGTGCTTGGTAACCCGCAGGTATTTACGACGGTTGTATTATGACCACCATTTGAAACCTTTTCAGCCATTTTCCAGAAAGGAAAGTCAATGGAGGAAGCCTGATTCGCTTAATGACCGAATGATTCACTTAGGCACTCGTGTTAACTGGCCCTTTTGCTTAACATGGGAAATTCTGCTCTCAGTCGTAAGCCCAAGACTGATGATGCTACTTAGTTGGGTCATGAAACGTCTGCAAGAAAGAGAGCACCAAGGACCCTGCAGATTTCCCCCTCCTCCTCCCAAACCTCCCTCCTCCTAGCACTGATGACGTTCCCCAGTTGGGTCATGAAATGTTTGCAAGAAAACAACCCAGCACACAGAGCGCGAAGGACCCCTCAAATCTCCCCTGAGCTATGCAAATGCTCTTTTATTGCCACAATTTACCCCAGTTTTGCAGTCTCCTGCCAGACAGCTGTGTCCACTTGGGCTTGGGTGCATTATAAACCTGGAAATTGGAAAGAGAAAAGAGATTCATTTCTGGGCTGCTGGCTTGAGGAGGAACGCAGTTTCGGCAGCTCCCTCCCAAAGCATCACGCAAAGGGTATCCCCCTCAGAAGGTTCTCCTTTGCACCACTGGAAGGTCCCAACATCTGCACGTACTTGCTGCCAAAGGTAATGCTCTTCTTCCTCACTGATGAAGTCTGGAATATAATAGGCCGCTGGGGGAGACTGCAAATAGAAAAAAGATCAGGAATTAATTCTTAACCAATGGGATCCCTCACAGGCCCTCCCTGCTTGGCTAGGTGGGTGGGTTGCTAAAACTGGGGTCGTAGGATACAACCTCCCTGTGCAGAGGTCTTACCACGAGGCAGGGGCCCTGGCAATTCACTAGACTAGAAACAGGGAGATGGTGAGTTCTAGTCCTGCCTTAGACATAAAAGTCGGCTGGCTGGCTAACTCTGGGCCAAACACCAGGACATGGTGAGTTCTAGTTCTGTCTAAGGCATGAAAGCCGGCTGGGTGACTTTGAAACAGTGTCTCTCTTGCTCTCTCAGTCCAGCCCACCTGACAGGTTTATTTTGGGTGGAGAGAAAAGAGGAGCAGGGTGTATTAGGTACCTTTGCTGCCTTATTTGTAAAAAAAACACAACACAGACGGGATGTGAATAAATAAATAAATAAATCCCGCCTTCATCCAGTCCACAGCTGACACCCTCAGCCGACACCAAAACCCCCACCTTCCCTGAGAAAGTACCTGGGCTACCCGAAAGGGCTCCATCGCCCACACCTTCGGCCTCTCGGAGCAAGGGTCGGCCATCCAGAGCTTCCTGGGTTTCTTCTCTGACTAGACGAGGCTGCCTCACCTGGCCAGGACAGGTGACCTTCCTCTTCTCACCTGGGGAAACACAACAGGGAGGGGGGAGAAGAGGGGCTCATTACAATCTTGCCCCAGCTCTGGCTCTCCCGCTCCCCCCTCAAAAAAAACATTTTGCAAGGAAAAATTCATTCTGGCTCCTGCCTTGGCAGGGGGGTGGACTAGAAGACCTCCAAGTTCCCTTCCATCCCTAGGATTCCATGCCTGTTTCTATTTGAAGCAACCTTGCAAAAGATTTAATGAATGCAATTGATCAAACATTAATAACCATTTAATGAATAAATAAAAACCTGCAAAAAAGCCCCTGCTTAGACAGCATCGGCTGAATTTCTGCCTGCCATGCAGCTCCAAGGGGCCTTTAAAAGGGGGGTTAGGGTTAGATTTGCAGGCAGAAGGAGGGGCTTCAGGAGACCCCCGCCCCCCTTCCTCCCCCCCGGAGGCTGAGCCCCTCTCCGTCCCCGGAGTCACTTACATGCTGATTCCCACCGGCTCCCTTCCGGGTAGCTCACGGAGCGGCAGCCACCTCGCCCAATCAAAACCGAGCTCTCCTGAGCCCGCCTTTCTACGGTGGAAAGAACCAATCCGTATTCAGAATGAAAAAAAGCCCGGCTCTCTCAGCATTCTGGGAGTTGAAGTCTGAAGTGGGAGGAAGCGTTTATAGGCCATTTTGACTCTTTCTTTTAACTTTTAATGCTTACCCAGCAGAGTTTTTGATCTGCTCTTCAGTTAACCTCTCTGGAACCTGTTGATATGCAGACTTCAACAACTCCCAGAATTCTTAGCAAGTTCCCCCCCCCCCCTCTTGGCTGGGGATTTCTCAGAGCTGAACTCCACAATACAGAGTTGGAAGGGACCTTGCAGGTCATCTAGTCCAACCCCCCGGCCCAAGCGGGAGACCCTACACCATTTTAGACAAAGGGCTGTCCAATCTCCTCTTGAAAACCTCCAGTGATGAAGCTCCCACAACTTCTGGAGCCAAGTTGTTCCACTAATTTAACACACACCCCGACATTGGATATCTGAAGATACTGGAAGACTGCCATCACGTCACCCCTAGTCCTTTTCATTACGCCAGACATATCCAACATCTTACAGAGTTTCTTTATACACTTATGTGGTTGTTCCAAGCTGGGCATTTTTACCTGCAAAATTCCTGAACCGGTTTTTATGACCTAACCTTGGCAACTTTAAACCTAACGAACTTCAACACCCAGAATTCAACTTTAAGACTTGTGGACTTCAACCCCCACCAAACTGGCTGGGGAATTCTGGGAGTTGAAGTCCTCCATGCTTAAAGTTTCCAAGGCTGGAGACCCCTGTCCTAAGCCACTCTTGAGAACGGAAAGGAAGAATCCCGGACACAGTGCACATAGAAACACCTTTTATTAATTTGTTAATAACAGATAAGCAATAAGATATATATATATATTTTGTCATGCTCATTTTTATTTTCTTTCCTTCCAGAGAACCTGGATGAGCAAGGAGGGTCAGGGAAGACAGAAACCATGCAAGATTCCACGGGGAGCTTAGCACAGGGCACGGCGGGCTGTCTCACGTGACGGTTTACAAAGTTATTTCTCTTTGAAAAATTGCAAAAAAAGAGAGCAAAAATTACATCTAGGCAGGAAGAACACCATCCTGCGGGTGATCTCTACGGAAAGAAAAGTGGTGGAAAGCCACCGGAAGGTGTTGCTCTCAGGGCTGGTCTGGGCCTTCTGAGGATTAAGCCAGCCCTGGTGGATAATTCAAGGGCGGGGGGGGGGGGGGGACAAACCAAGATTGTGCCCGATGTCAAACTGAAGTCAACCAAAGGTTTGATTTATTGCTAGTCAGTGTCAAGAGGGGGAAGAAGTGAATTGAAATGTTCCCGGCGGTTTTTTCTATAATCTGGCATCATCCAGGATGGGTCTGGTAATTTTAATTTAATTTTTTTTTTTTAATTTCCAGCAATGTTGGGAAGTGTGATCCCAATTCATTTGCCCAGGGGGGGGGGGCGGGGGGGGGGGGAGCCAGTTTATGGAAGGCTGGTTTGGATTTTGATGAGAATGAAACGTGGGTCTAAACTGGGGGCACAAAAGGATCAGATTCCCCACAACGCAACAATGACCATGGGAAGGATGTGGGATGAAATGGATTGGAAGATTCGATGTAGCCGTTTGTGGGCTTTTTTTAAAAAATATTGTGTTATATATCTGTACATAAAGGTCCCAACATTTCACCAAGCTTGGGGTTCCTTCTTATGGCCTGAATGCCTTTTTTTTTTCCTTTTTAAAATCAGTCCAAAAATAGAGGCCCATCTCCCCTTCTGATGTTCACCCCATTTTTCCAAATGGAATGTTGTGGTCTTTTAACAGCTATACCACAAGGGACCTTGGAGATCATCTAGTCCAACCTCCTGCTCAGGCAGGAGACTCTATACGCTTCCAGACAAGGGGCTATCCAATCTCTTCTTAAAAGCCTCCAGTGATGAAGCACCTACAACTTCTGGTGGCAAGCAGTTCCACTGGTTAATTGTTCTGTCAGGAAATTCCTCCTTAGTTCTAGGTTGGGTCTCTTCTTGATGAGTTTCCATCCGTTGCTTCTTCTCCTGCCTTCAGGGGCTTTGGAGAATAGGTTTGACCCCCTCTTCTCTGGGGCCACCCCTCAAATACTGGAAGACTGCTACCATGTCACCCTCTCTTTCTTGGGCTAGACATACCCGGTTCCTGCAACCATGCGTTTAGTGCCCTGCCCACGAAAGGGGCACTCGTAGAGCATAGAGCAGAAAACAGAATTGTAGGACCAGAAAGGACCTCAGAGGTCCTGTAGTCTAACCTGCTCAGAGACCCTGTTCCAGGGTGTCCAACCTTGGTAACTTTAAGACCTGTGGACTTCAACTCCCAGAATTTCCCAGCTAGCCATAAGTCCACAAACTTGCCAAGGTTGGACACCCCTATCCTATGCCATTCCAGACTGTCCAGTCTCCTCGTAAAAGGCTCCAGTGATGGAGCCTCCACAACTTCTGGAAGGAAGCTGTTCCACCGATTAATTGTGGGAATTGTCAGGAAATTCCTCCTTGGTTCTAGGTTGCTTCTCTCCTTGATTTGTTTCCATCCATTGTTTCTTGTCCTACCCTCAGATGCTTTGGAGAATCGGTTGTCCAGTGTCCTTGTCTCTGGATACCTGTCCTTACAAAGCCCAAACCTTAATGGATTTCTGCACAACAGCAGAAAGGTTGAAGGTTTAGAGGGTCAACCTTGTCCTCCATCCCTAGTCAATGAGTGGATGCTTCTTTCCATTTCTCTCTCTCTTATGGGTTGACCAAGTTGATAAAGAAAAGAAATTTGGAAGAGGGGCGGCCAGGTGAGCAATTTGCTCAAGGCCAGAGAGGGAAGGGAGGGACCTGCCTCCCAAGCCAGGAGATAATTTTAGACTTCAGGGTCAGCTTCGAAGCAGAGGATGCAAGAACCTCAACGCAAGGACGAATGGAGAATCGTCAAGGTTACTCCCTAGAGCAGAGGCCCTCAAACTTGGCAACTTTAAGACGTGGGGACTTTAACTCCCAGAATTCTCTGGGCTAGAGAATTCTGGGAGTTGAAGTCCACAAGTCTTAAAAGTTGCCCATTTGGGGCACCCCTGTCCTAGAGAATCATTCCGCTATCAGCACCTCATTCCTGCTTTCTGAGTTTGCACCTCCACACCCGCAAGCCAGGCGTAGCCCTCGGGACCCCCTGAGTCGCACCATTCCCCACTTTTGCCCTCTCCCAAAGTCCGTGGAAGCTACATTCAGTTCAACTAAGAGAGGAAGCTATAAGTAAAAGGCTGACGTGTTACTAAAATGGATTAAGACGAGTGGTTTTTTTGGGGGGTGGGATTCAACTCCCAGAATTCCCCAGCCTGGGGGAGAAAAAACAACAACTCTGGATTAAAATCTAATGCTCTGTAGCTGATAAATGCAAAGGTTAAGATCAGATTCAGTTATATAATATCTTCCCCTGCCTTTTGCTTTAAAAAACAAAACAAAACAGAGAACAGACTTCTGGTACTGTACTTACACACAGAGAGACACGCAAACACTTACACACCCCTCCCTGTATGTTCATTTGCACAGACGTAAGCTAAGCAGGGCTGCTAACACACACTAGGTTTCCTTCAACGGTGTTTTGTCGCATCGGTAATCCAAAGACGGAGGTTTTCGGTTAGAAAGGAAGATGGCTAACAAGAGAGGCTACTTACGGCATCGGTGGGCAAAAAAGGCATTGGCACTCTGGACCTATCCTGCTCGCGCCTTAGTCGCAAAATGGGGAGGAGGTGTTTAAATCCCCCTTTCATGGGCACACTTCATGAAGAAGAATTAAGTCACCAAAGTCAGCAGAGGTGTGCTACTTGGTGGACGGGAAGTGACCGGCTCCTGAAATGGTTTGGTTTGGCGATGGGCGAGATCAGCAAAGCTTTTAGGGGGAAGATAGAAGGGAGACGCCGAGGATTTTTAGGGAGGCATGGAAGAACAAGCCGCGATTCCGGAGAGAACCTTAGCTTGGCATTCAAACAAGCTGCCTCCAAGGGACTAGGATCCTAACGGGGCGACCAAATGGAGGGAATCCTTGATCACAGCCCTACTCAACTTGTGGTCCCCGTTGGACCAAGGCAGTGTTTTTCAAACTCGGCAACGTGAAAAATGCGCGCGGACTACAACTCCCAGAATCCCCCAGCCAGCAGGTTTAGAAACAAGAGGGACAGTTTCCTATGTCCGTCACTCAAAGGGCCAGGTGAGAGACCGTTGTCCCTCAGCCTGCGGACTCAGGATCGTAGAACCCTAAGTCTGGAAGGGACCTCAGAGGTCTTCTAGTCCAACCCCCTGCCCAAGCCAGGAGACCTTATTCCACCCCAGGCAAATGTTTGTCCGAGGAAGCCAAGTGGGTTTGCGATGTGCAGGTGGGGTTCTGCAGTGCAGATCTCAGAGCTGGACTATACATTCCCTGACTGTGGGAAAGCTCAGAGGCGGGACTCCCAAGTATAACTGAAGGGATGTCCTCCCCCCCCCCCGTACCTCCCTCCTCCCTGGTAGAAAAACGACTCTTAACGACCGTTGCCAGATCCTCAAAAGAAGTGCTAGGAGAGACTGGTGGTGCCACAGCTCAGAAAGTGGGGAGGGGGGGGGCAACGGGAGGGGTTTTTAGCGTTTCTCACGATCTACTGGGGGTGGCCATGTGATCTAGCAAGGCACTGGGTTCACTAGGAAGGGTGATGGAGGCGGGGAGCAAGAGAGGTGAGCGACGGGTCCGAAGAGCAGTCCTTGATTACGTGGAGAGCGGAGGAAGAGCGGAGGAGGAGAAGGGCGCGGGGGTTGGGGGGGACACACTCTACGGCTGCATTTCCGCACGCAGCATCCACGGGAACCAGCAACAGAAGAGAATCCTGCGGGAGAGAAAAGGAAGTGCGTTTGGCCTCAAGGAAGGCGGGAAAGCAAGCGGGGGAGAGGTGGTTAAATTGGCGGTTTGCTGACAAAATTAACCCCCTGATTTTTCTTCTTCCAGGATGTGATTTTCTCCTGAGAGGGTGGGAAGCCTGTCAACCTTGGGAGCAGCAGTGGGATCCTATCTTTTCCACTACCAGTTCAGTGATCGTGCACGTGTATGCGTGCACCTAATGCGCACGCGCAGCTTTCCCCACACCAGCTGAGGCCCGCAGCGCCAACCAGCTGAGAGAATAAAGAAGAGAAGAGTGCGGGGGCAGGTGGCAGGGCTGTTCCTGCGCTTTCCTCTTCTTTCTCCTCTTCTCAGCTGATCGTCGGCCTTTTTTTTTTTTTTTTACTACCGGTTCAGCTGAACCGGCCCAAACCGGTATCATACCACCACTTCTTGGAAACCATTTTTACTTGGAAGCTTTGAGGCTGCCACGTTTAGTGCCTGGGAATTTGGCAGGGGGGATTTCATAGTGAGGTAGAAGATTAGACTCAACAAAACTCTTTCTCAGAGAGTCAAGGACAAGTTACCCTGCATCTGGAGAGGAGTGCCTGGAGGGATGTCTTCAGATGGGACGACGATTTGATTGGGCCATGTGATGGACTGGTGGGTGGATCTTTGATTTCTCTTTTGGGAAGGGAACACTCGGAACTCTCCAATTCGGGTTTTCCCAGATGTGCCAATATAACAACTCTAATAAAATGGAACTTTGAGGAAACGCTTGTCTCCGAGTTTATTGGTTTGGAGTTGGTTAGTTGGAACGCTGACAGCAAGCTGCAAAAGGCCATGGATCTTCTGAAGACCCTTCAGGAAGATCTACCTCATCAATGGAGGGGTGAAGAAATTCTTGGTAGCTTAGCGGAGGATTGAGGTCCACGGGAGCATCGCATGAGGAGACTCAACCAACTACTCCACATTAAGGACACCCAGTCACGGGGCAAGAGATACACGGGCACATTCGTGGAATGAAATTCAACCGCCAAGGAGCTAATCATCTGTGGAATAATCTAGAACAGGGGTCTCCAAACCTTGGCAACTTTAAGACTTGTGGACTTAAACTCCCAGAGTTCCTCAACCAGCTTTGCTGGGAATTGAAGTCCACTGTCAACTAAAAAGATACTCCTTTGGTCTTTTTAGTTGCCCGCAGAAAGGGAGTAGGAGAAAACAGTGCATTCCTTAAGTGCCTAGATAATCACCCTGGCAGCCCGAAGTTGTTGGAGTGCTGGAGAGCATGATTGATTATTCTTAGCTATGAACATGTCCCATTGGAGAATATACATCCAGGGGGTGGGGGGAAGACCAGGGTCAAAGGGGAAATGAATGATGTATTTTAGTATTGGCTGTATCCAGCTAACATCAATATGGCCACTCCTAATAAATCAATTTTATTTTCTCTGAGGTGCGGCTAGAGACTTTTGATTTGAGTGGGGGTGGATTGGTTGGAGTCGTGACATCCACAAGTCTTAAAGTGGTCAAGGTTGGAGACTCCTGATCTAGAAACTCAAGAGGGAAATGGCCTTCTTCTTTCGGGGACTCTGGAATCCTTTTTCCACCCTCCTCACGGCCTGTCGCAAGAGGCATGGATTTATAACCACGGTTCTCCACTTTGGGTACTTTAAGATGGGTGGACTTCAAACCCCAGAGTTCCCCAGCCCGCAGAGATGGCCAGATCCCAGTCGCTCTTACCTAGAGATGGAATTTTCTGACGTGATATCTTTCGGAGATCTGACTGTAGTAAAATTACGCTTTGGCTGTGAAACTACAAGAGAGGAGAAAATGTCATTATTGTTCTAAAATCAAGGAACGGACCAGTTGGATACCCCCTTGGCTCCTGGATCTTCGCTCCTGCAGAAGACATCAAAGACCACACCGTTTGGACTTTGCAATACTTGAAATGTGCTTTTTCTAGTACCATTGCCCTGGCTAACTAACATGGGTTGACTTGTCTTTGAAATGTTTAGATCCAATATATAGACTATTTTTCTACCAGTCCTGGTTACTAAAAGGAAGGTTTTTTCTTGAAGGTTAAAGCTTATGGCAAATTATTAGCAATAAATTTGAAAAAAGCAGATTTAGAGTACAAGGTGATTTAGAAAAAAAGCAGATTTAGAGTGCTACAGGACATATGTCTAGATAGTATGTTTGCCCATGTAGTATGGCTATATTATTTTTATCCTTCTCGTCTGCTCCACCACCTTCTCTTATTGATATCATTATGATTGTTACTTTGATATACGATTGTTATTACTTTGTTGTTTTGCAAGTACGCTGAGTGCTTCTGCACTAGAGACCCAATTCCTTGTGTGTCTAATCACACTTGGCCAAATAAAATATTCTATATCACAAGTACTACAAAGTCCATACCGTATGGCCTTTGTGTGGAATTCAGCAGGGGCCCATGGACGCATGCCGGAAACCCAGCCGTGTGGGTTCCCTGCCAACTCCCCCAATGTTGCTTTCCCACAACACTTCCGTTCCCCCCCAAAATAGTGTCAAGTGAAATCTGGGCTATACCTACTGGTAACTTGGTGCACCTTCTTTCCAGAAGTGCCATCTTGGGAGTCTCTGGGACCTCCGATTCTGCAAGAGACGGGATTGCAATTCATTTAGTTCGCTTAGTGACCATTTGAAGTTACAGTGACATTGGAGAAAAGGGGTCAATGGCCATTTTTCAACGCTTACGACAGTTGCACCGTCTCCACGGTCACGTGGCTGGCTGGGGAATTCTGGGAGTTGAAGTCTACAGGTCTTCAAGTGGCCAAGGTTGGACACCTCTGGCTTAGAGCAGGGGTTGGACTAGAAGACCTCCAAGGTCCCTTCCAGCCCTATCTAGGATTCTATGAGCTCCAAGTCTCGTTCCCAGCATCCAAACAGCCCACCTACCTCTGGACCCTGGACGGGGGGGCAAAAACGCCATGCTTAGGGGTGCAAGTGAAGTAGCGAACCCCGAAAACAGAGCCATCGTGTTTTCCCGTCGGTTTGTCCAGCTCAATTCCAAACCAATAGCCTATTAGAAGGAGACAGACGGACAATAGAGAGAAGTGTAAACGTTATCTCAATAGTGCACTGCTTGTGATTTATGTGTACCGTCCAATGGTGGGATTCAACATTTTTTTACCACCGGTTCTCTGGGCGTGGCTTTGTGGGCGTGCTTCGTGCGTGCACACACCAAATGCATGCTTTGTGCATGCGCAGAGGGTTTGATGTTGACCTTCTCCTGCAATCCTACACTCTCCTTGGGTGTTCAACGGCTGACGCGTGGCAATCCACCGTGCTGTGCTAAGCAGCTGAGCTTCAAAACCAGGAAATAAAGGTCAGAATAGAGCCAGGGTGGGCAGGTGGGCCCAGCAGCTCATCGTCGGAGCTACCGGTTTGGTCAAACCAGGCCGAACCGGTAGAATACCGCACCGACGAGGTTTTAATAAGGGTCAGAGAAACTTGAGGTCCCCTATCTCAGCCTCCCAGCCAGGCTCTTCCCATCCTACCCCACCGGCCTTACCTGGGGCAAAATCAGTCTTCCCGTAGAAGCGAATGACCCCTTGCTTCTGTCCGGCCACCAGCACCTGATCCCCGATGTCGATCTTCAATCCTTCGCGATCCAGGCTGCCGACGGATAAGGATTTCTTTCTGAGAGCTGAGAGGAGAAGAGAAAGGAATAAAGAAGGACAGGTTTTGGGGGGCCCTTGTGTAGGAGTCAGCCAGTATGGTCTCTGAGCTTGGAGGTTTGCTTGCAGACGTTTCATTGCCCAGCTAGGTAACATCATCATTGCTAGAAGGCGAAGGAGTTTGCAGAGTGGAAGAGAAGGAAAGAGGAGGAGGAGGAGGAGGAGGAGGAGGAGGAGGAGGAGGAGGAGGAGGAGGAGGAGGAGGGGAAGGAGGAGGAGGAGGACCATGGGGTCCTTAGTGCTCCTTGAAGTTGGTTGTTCCTTGCAGACATTTCATTGCCCAACCTGGTAACTTCATCAGAGTGAGGGAGGGTGGACTTTGCATGCTGAATTGCCTTCTTTGCCAGTGTTACTGGGTGTCGTTTTCTCCTTGGTAGTGCTTCAATTCGACTATTGTGTTTTTGCTTAATTGTTTGTCTGGTATTAATCCCTGCTTATCTCAAGTGCTGACTGCTGGGGAGGTTGTGGGTTCCCCCACATTCACCAGCATTGATGATGTTACCTAGTTGGGTCATGAAATGCCTGCAAGGAAACCACCGAGCTCAGAAATCCCCCAGGGCCCCACAGTTCAACCTGGATGTCCAGAGCTGATGCTTCCCCTCCCCTCCCCCTCTTCCAGTCTTCTTTCACAGCCCCTCCCCACCTGTTCACCTGTTTGCTCTCTTCGGTACCCCTTTGCTCTCCCTCAAAGAGAGAAGAAATGGCTCTTCCTAATCTTCTCCTCCTTCCACCCGCTAAGGGCTGCCCCCCCCCCCCCCAACACCTACCCTCCAAAACCTGAGCCCTTGAGTCAAAGCTGAGGGCAGAAGCCACTCTCTGGGGCCTGCCAGCTGCCCGGGACCCCTTCTGCAGCCCCCGCTCAAAAAAAAAAGAGCACCTTTCCGGTCCTTGTCCTTCTCCTTGCGCCCTTTGGCTGTCATGCGGGAAAAATCCATCCGGGGGGTCCGTGGCGTGGAGGTGACCGACGGTGTTTGGTCAGCAGCTTTGGAGATCTTGGACACTGAAGCAAACAGCCCTGGGAAGGCAAGAGAGAGAAGAAAATGACAGACCCGGATTAATAACACTGGCAGTAATTCCACCACGGACGAGTTTCTACTTCTCCGACATTTGACGGATCTGAATTTGACGGAGGGGGAATTCTTTATTGGTCGTGTGCCCAGCCCTGCTATAACTCACCATGCTTTGGTGGGCAAATGAAGTAGCGGATGCCACCCACGCTGCCATCGTTCTTGCCGTCGGGCTTGTCCAGTTCTACACCGACCCACTGGCCGCTGGCAAACTCGGTCGTGCCACAGAAACGCAAGGTGCCCACCTGTATGTAGCAGAACATGATGGGGTCAAATGGCGCTCAGAGAACAGAAAATTACCTGCACATTACCTGTCTGGATACAGCTGGGGATCTAATGGGACACTTTAGGATCTTTCCAAGACCTAACTCAACAATTAGGCAAACTTTGGCTACACACCTGTAGATTAACGCAGACCTAGCCTTGACAAAGGTAAACAGAAGCCACTAACATAAAATGTAATTCTGTCCCAGGACAGGGGGAAAAGGTGAGGAGGAAACTCAAGACAGTCCTGCCTTGATTCTCTTCGGTCTACGAGGGGATGGAGGGGAAACCTGGCCTGTTTTCAGGATTCTGTAATCATCCCCTATAACCGTGATGGCAAACCTATGGTATGCGTGCCAGAGGTGGCATGCAGAGCCCTCTCTGTGGGCACGTCCACTGTCGCCAGCTGCTCTTTTGGTTTCTGGTGTGCGCATGCGCACCGGCCAGCTGGTATTTGGTTTTTGGCACTCCGGTGCACGCACACACATGCGCGCATCCCCATTTGGGCACTTGGTGCCGAAAAGGTTTGCCATCACTGCTCTACAACTTCGAGAGAGCAATTCTGCAATTCTTGCACTATCACAGTGATGGCAAACCTTTTTGTTGTGGTGTGCGAAAAACGCACGCGTGCTGGCACCCGTAGTGGCGCACCGCCCCCCCCATGCATGCATGTGCAACACCCTACCCCCTTTCCTGCACTGCTCATGCGTGTGCCTCCAGCTGATTTTCAGCCCGTTTGAGGCTGTTTTTGCCATCCCGGAGCCTCGAGGGAAGCCTCTGCCGCTTCAGGAGGCCGAAAACACGGGCCTTCCGGGAATACTGGAAGTGCCTGTTTTCAGCCTTCAGGGGTCCTCTGGAGCCCGGGGGATGCCATTTTCACCCTCCCGGAGGCTCGAGGGAAGTCTCGGGATCCTGAAAACGGGCCCATTTCGTCACTTCCGGTATTTCCGGAAGGCCCGTTTTTCGGCCTCCCGAGGCTACAGAGGCTTCCCTCGAGGCTCCGGGAGGGCGAAAAAGGCCTCAAACGAGCTGAAAATCAGCTGGCAGGCATGCGCACATGCGCAGCGCAGGTCTGTTTGGCTGGGGCTTGCGTGCCCACACCAATGGCTCTGCGTGCCACCTGTGGCACCCATGTCACATGTTCGCCATCGTGGCACTATCGGATTCCCTCCAAGGGGCTGGCAACCTCCATGATGGGGTTCTGCATCCTTAGGCAGGAACAGATGAAAAAAAAAGCAGGCCGTCCGAATGAGCCTGAAGAAGACCTGGGGGCACCTGCGCCTTCCTTACCTTCTGCCCGTCCACCAAGACCCGGTCGCCCAGCTTCAGGCCGAGAGAGAGAAGCATGAGGTTCCCTGGAATGTTGTCGTAGTTGGGCAGGGTGACCTTGGGCAGGCTGCAACTCAAAGGCACGGCGTCCAGCAGCAACTGCTTCAGCTCCTTGGCGATCATGGCGGCCTCGGCCTTGTCCAGCGTCATGTCCATGGGGTCCGGCACGACGTCAGCCGGGACCTGCCCTTTGCTGTTCTGTTGAGAGAGAGAGCGGGGGGGGGGGGGCAATGCGGTTTGTCCCACCCAAGGATGACGCAGGGTCTTTCCACCAATTGCATCCGAGGTCCTCTTCATAAGGTCGAAGGGGGTCTGGAGAGACCCCCTTCTCAGTGCATGGGCCTTACTGAAACACCAAGGAAGGTTGGGTACTTCCTGTTAGGGATAACATTGTTTACCCTAACTGGTTTGGGTAAAAAATAATAAATAAGTTATCATGGTTTGTTGGTTAAAGTGTGTGTAACTTTAACTACAAGAATGTAATTAAGGGTGTGGTTGTAAAAGCACCATAAAAGAAGCAAGTCAATTGCAGCTCTCTCTCTCTCTGGCTTAATGATCCCTAATTACTGGATGGATTGATGACTGCGTTTTTCCTTACTGGAACGGAGGAGAGAAAGGAGTGTTGATTTCTCAACGGAGAGAAGAGATAATACGGACTGATTTATTGTAAGTGAACTGACATTGGCTATTCAACACGGACTTTGCAAATTGAGTATCCCCGACTGGACTGACTGAAATGATACATGACTAATGGACCGTTTATTTTGACTATGCTATAATTCCTAATGGAATAAACTATATTTTTGATAGCACAAGCGTATCTGTTTTTTTTACTGCGTGTTAACTAAAATACAAACTTATCTCACACATTTACCTGTCTGACTATCTGACTACGCTACACATTCTGTTTAGTTTGTTTTCCTTAACACTCGTTGGGGAATTCAGGCTTAACACTTCCAACCAAGAATAACAGAATAACAAACTCAGAAGACATCTTAGAGGTCATCTAGTCCAACCCTCTGCTCAACCAGGAGACCCTATACCAATTCAGACAAATGGCTGTCCAGTCTCTTCTTGAAAACCTCCAGTGATGGAGCACCCACAACTTCTAGAGGCAAGTTGTTCCACGGGTTAATTGTTCTCACTGTCGTCAGTTCCAGGTTGCTTCTCCCTCTGATGAGTTTCCATCCGTTGCTTCTTCTCCTGCCTTTCAGTCCTCTGGAGAATAGCTTGACCCCTTCCTCTCCTTTGAGGAAGCCCCTCAGATACTGGAACACTGCTATCATGTCAACCCTGGCGCTTCTCTTCACTAGACTAGCCAGACTACCCAATTCCTGCAAATGTCCCTCATACGTTTTAGCCTCCAGCCCCCTGATCGTCTCTGTTGTTCTTCTCCGCACTCGTTCTAGAGCCTCAACATTTTTTCGGTCTCCTGGTGACAGCCATTTTCTTTCTGCTAATGTCACCCACAGCAGCGTCGCTGGAGGTGCTGTCCTACATTAAGTCTCCTGACTAACAGGCTGGGCTATTTATACGGCATCTTCAAAATCTAATTTTCGCATCTGGTTTGACACATTTTTGTATGTGAGCATCCTTTGGTGTCCGTCCCTCTGCCAGCCGTCTAGAGGAGTTGATCCAAAGTTTTCAACATGCATAAAACAAATGGATTGTGCCTAGCAGAAGATCTAATTACAAATAATAATAATAATAATAATAATAATAATAATAATAATAATAATAATAATA
>NW_020717118.1:63949-81501 GCF_900518725.1 Notechis scutatus | reverse complement strand
AACTAACTTCCTTCCTTCCTTCCTTCCTTCCTTCCTTCCTTCCTTCCTTCCTTCCTTCCTTCCTTCCTTCCTTCCTTCCTTGTGGTTAGAATGCAGTATTGCAGGCTAATTCTGCTAATTGCCAGCAGTTCGATCCTGACCAGCTCAAGGTTGACTCAGCCTTCCATCCTTCCAAGGTCGGTAAAATGAGGACCCAGATTGTTGGGGGCCAGAGGCTGACTCTGTAAACTGCTTAGAGGGGGCTGGAAAGCACTGGAAAGCGATATATAAGTCTAAGTGCTATCAGGTCAACTGGTCAAGGAGGACCTCTGTCCAGGCTTCACTGGGAAGGATGAGGCTAAAGAAGAACAGGACGGAAAGGAACCAGCTCACCATAATCTTTGGGGAGTGGAGCTGGGGCTGAAGGGTGGACGATGGGCTTCTTCCTCCTCTCCAACGTTGGGCTCTGGAATTCCAACGCCTGGTGGTCTTCCTCGGAAGGGAGCTCGGCAGAGTCATCTTTGGTCATGGTGGCGGGAAGGTCTTTTCCCTCTGCAAGGGCCAAGAGGAGAGGAGAAATTGGTCAACCAGGGGATAGCAAAGGAATTTGAAACCCAGAGCCAGGAGGCTTGCTCTGAATTAATGACTTTATTTTTTGTCTCAACTTGATCATATATTATCCTCAAGGTGGTGAACATGCTTGATACGCCTTCCTCCTCCTATTTTCCACATAACAACAACCCTGTGAGGTGGATTGGGCTGAGAGACAGGAAAGTCACCCAGCCAACTTTCAGGTCTAAGACAGAACTAGAACTCCCAGTCTCCTGGTGATTGGCCCATAATCATCCAGCCAGCTTTCATGCCTAAGGTAAAACTAGAATTCACTGTCTCCTGGTGATTGGCCCTAAGTTATCCAGTTGGCCTTCCTGTCTAAGAAGGAACTAGAACTTACAGTCTCCTAGTGACTGACCCAAAGTTTTGGACCTAAGACAGGACGACAATTTTCCATCTCCTAGTGATTGGCCCACAGTCACCCAGCCAACTTTCATGCCTAAGCAAGAATTGGAACTCGCTACCTCCTGGTTTCTAGGTGATGCCTTAACCATTAAATCAAGCTGACATTTACCCCACCATGAGACAAGTTGAAAGGTTACAAAGGGAGTAACTCGAAAACTGAGAACATAGAAATATTTAAGAGAAATGAGCTCAACTTTCCCTTCTGGATCACTTCTTGGTTATTCCTGATCGAATTTATTTATTAAATGTATATATTTGTTAAATTTATATACTGCCCATCTCACTGTCAAATGACTAGGCAGCTTGCTACATCATAAAACAGTGATATAAAATATTTATATAAAATAATTAAAGCATGAAAACATGGAATGTGAACAAAAGAACTTGAGAAGCTATAGAAGTCAAGTTACTCCTATATTTGCAAATCCCCTTTTTATCTGAAATCAAATCATAAAACATTTTTATGCATTGGGTTAAGCCTCAGCTTGCTTAATTATGTCTTATTGACTAAGCCATAATTAGCCGGGTTCCTGTAATAAATTAAGCTGTAAACCATGGCCAACTTTATGGCTTGGTTTGCACATGGCACTAAACCAACACAAAACAAATGGTCTTTGGCTTTCTAGGGTGAGCAAACCAGCCAAAAGAACCTGTCTAAAAAGCTCTCAGTCTTGTTAGGGGGTGAACTCGCCAAAGCTTCAATATTCTATTCATTTATCTCAAAATAAGTCCCTCTGAGTTTTATATATATTCAGAATACATTTAAGAATGATTCCTGGTCAAAATCACTTTACTACAGTTGAGTTTACTATGTGGGGACTTCAACTCCCAGAATTCCCCAGTCAGCATGCTATTGAACTTGAAGATCTGTGGACTCCAACTCCCAGAATATCTCGGCCAGCACTGCTGCCTGGGGAATTCTGGGAGTTGAAGCCCTCAGGTCTTCAAGTTAGCAAGGCTGAAAGGTAGAGGCTATAAAAGCTAGAGAACTGCTGTGATTTTTGTCTGGGGAATTCTGGGAATTGAAGCCCACCCCTCTTCCAGTTAGCAAGGTTGAAAACACACGGCTCTCCATTTAAAACGACTGAGAATTGAACCCACTAAACACACACACACACACATTCCCCTTCCTTTAACCAACAGCTCCATTCCGCTTCAAGAGAGTCGCCCCATTTATCACCTCTTTGCCATCCACACAGTCACATTTTGACTCTTCTGGAAATCCCTCCGATTCCCACGCGCGCCATCGCCGAAACAGAGGTGCTCTCACTGAGCATTAAAGCTCCATAAAGGGACTCTGGGATCCATTTAACGGTGAGCAGATTCCGGCAGGGCTGCTATTCCCAAGCTTTCTGCTTGAAGAATGGACGGCGTGCAAAACTCACCCTCACACACTCTCCCTTCCCGCACAAAACCCACACTCAGAGGCCCATGAGCTGGAGGCGATCAATACACAGCCTGGCAGAGATTGTAGGTGTCAAGGCTGGGCTTTCAACGACAGCGGAGATGGTTCGGGACTGTGGATGTGTGTCTCTGTGTTTGCGTGTCTCTGGGTACCTTCCAGATGGGTAGCTGGCTCTATTTTACAGGTTAGCCAGGGAGTGGGGGGTGCCCTGTCTGTGGAATTCCCATGCCAGGCATGGCTAGGCGTCCCCTGCAGCCCGATTCCTGGATCTTTGGGGGCTTCCTGAGGTTTGCTTCTAGTTGGGTGCATTTGTGGGGGTTTTTGTTTTGTTTTTTGCAAAGAGATATGCCTTCCCCCCTTTAAAAACACAAGAAAGGCAGGAAATAAAATAATGAAATGACATAATATGACATAAATGAAGTAAAATATAACAAAATAAAATGGTAAAAACTAAAATAATATAAAATAAAATAATTCAGATCAAACCAGTGAAATGAAACGAAACAAAACAAAACCCTTTTTGGGAACGGCAGGAGGGGGGGGAGCTCTCTTTCAAAAATGCCCCCATCCTCGATTGCAGCCAGGCGGGCATCACACACGCCTATTTACATCCTCAATCTGGCACTTTCCAGACCCGCTGGGACTTCGGCTCCCAGAATTCCTTGCAGCTGGGACAATAGCAATCCCGGCTGAGGATGATGGGAGAGGTAGCACTCCGGCATGGAGCCCGTCCTGCTCCCTCTGGCTGAATGAGCCCCCCGCTCTAACCTGGGGAGCCTTTTTTGTCCTGGGAGGGGCGGGAGGGGGGCAAGGATGCTCCAGGCCCCCCAATGGGGGAGGGGACACGGTGTCCCCCAAAGAGGCCAAGGCGGAATTCCCAGCATCTGATTGGGGGAGGGGGGGTAGAAATGATGGACAAGAGGGAAGGGGAATGAAGGGGGAGGAGGGAGATGGGGGTTTAAGCGAGCGCAGCATCCTTTCCGTCTTGGGATGCAGGAGCGGGACGGGCAGACTGAGCATCCTGGTCCAGCGGTCGGGGGGGTGGGAAGGGGCGGCGGGGCGCGTCGCAGGTCCAGGACGGGCTCTGCGGCGGGGAGGAGGCCGAGGCCGACCGGGGGAGGGCCGGGAGGGGGTCGGGAGGACCGGCGGGGACGGCGGTGTGTGTGTGTATGTGTTGGGTGTGGGGGGGTAGGACCAGAAGCAGGGATGCTGCGGGATGCAACGCGCCAGGACGGGGCCCCCGGAGGAGCATCTCCGCCGCTGGAAGGACGGGCGCGCGGGCGCGGGGGGGCAGGGATATCGGGGGAGGGGGTCCCGCCAAGCCGGGCATCCTCCGGGAAAGGGCTCCCCGGCCGGGATGCAGCGCGCTCACCTACCGGGCGGAGGAGGCAGCGGCGGGGATGCAACGGCGGCGAAGAGGCGACCCTCGGCTGGGCTCGGCGGGCGCAGCGCAAATGGAGGAGGAGGAGGAGGAGGAGGCGATCGCAGCGCTCATGCGCCGCCCGCAGCATCATCAGCGGCAGAAGCCGCCCCCCCCCCCCGCCCCTCCCCCCCCCGCCGCCTGCTGCAGCCCCCCGCGCCCAGGCTTTCGTTGCTGCGGGGATGCGGAGGGTCGTCAGCCCGGGGAAGGGCTCGTGCGGGGGTCCGCAGGGCTGCCGACCCGGGGCCCCTCCCTCCTCCACTCTGGGGTGGGTTGGGGGTCTCTCCGGGCACAAGGGCGGCTGGCCCCTTCCTTCCTCGGGCTGAGAAGTTGGGGGGACCCCCAGCCGGGCCTCTTCCGCAAACCCCTCCGACGTGGGGCAGATGGCAGAGGACGCTTGCAACCGGCCGGTTTCCAGGTCACACAGAGCTCTGCTGCAGCCAACTTGGCTCCTGCCCCCCCTCCCCCCCCAAGAGGCTGACATGAAAAGCCTTTGGTTTTATTGAAAAAAACCTTTTGTTGCATTTGTTAAAGGCTTGTCTGGCCTCTGTGATTCTATAAGCAAACATACATCAATGCAATATTCCTTCCTCTTTCTACTTTCGCCCACAACAACCCTGTTAGGTGGGCTGGACTGAGAATGAGTGACTGGCCCAAAGTCACCCAGATAGCTTTCATGCCTAAGGTAGGACTAGAACTCCCCATCTCCTGGTGATGGACCCAAAATCACCCAGTTGGTTTTAACAGCTAAAGCAGAACTAGAACTCCCCGTCTCCTGGCGTTCGACTCAAAGTCACCCAGTCGGCTTTCATGTCTAAGGTGAGACTAGAACTCCCCGTCTCCTGGGGATTGACTCAAAGTCACCCAGCCAGAGTTAAGCAGGACTAGAACTCCCTGTCTCCTGGTCACTGACCCAGTCATCCAACTGGCTTTCCTGGCTAAGGCACACAAGGATTCACCATCTCCTGGTGATTGACCAGCACCTTCACCACAACGCCAATCATAACTCCCCCCCCCCCCCCCCCCAAAAAAAATTTTTCCAGAAGAAACACTGCTAGACAGTGGTCTGTTGTAAGGCAGCTAAGCAAAACCACCCATTGGGGCCTTATAGATGATCTCAAAAACCTCAGCTAGTTGAAAATTCTAGGAACGCAAACCAGACTGGGATATCAATAACCTGGAGGAATGTGGGCTTTCTCACCAATTGCCATTTCCTTCTGGGCAAATAAATCTCACCCTGCCTGGTTTTATATGCCGTGATAACTCACTCTCTGTTTGGCTGCCTTCCAAGCTGAAAATCTCCATTTTCTTTCCTCCTGGATCTGCTTCGGTCTGCAACTTTTCCAGCTCTTCATTCGTGGTGGGTGAGGGGAGGGGGGGCGGCCAGACATATGCAGAATGTATCTTAAGTGTGATAGATTTATGTAAGGGATGAGATAAAGCATAGTAATTTACTTTTGCTTCCTTGGCCAGTCAGCCTAATGTGGAATTGGCCGGTTTCCAAACAGCTGCACGCTGGGACAGCATCCTAACCCATTATGCACAGTTCCTTATAGTTGTCAACCTCAGCAACTTTAAGAAGCGTGGACTTCAACTCCCAGAATTCCCCCAGCGTGGCAGTTGGGAGTTCACAGGTCTTCAAGTTCACTGGCATGCTGGCTGGGTAATTCTGGGAGTTGAAGTCCACCCTTCTTTAAGTTGGGTCTGCTGGGGAGAGCGGGGGGTTGGACTAGATGACCTACAAGATCCCTTCCAACTCTGTTAATCTTAAATTTCTGAGGTGATGATAAACACTGGCCCACTTTAACATACTCCATTGTACTTGATGTGCATGATGGAGGATAGAACCAACCAGGGCTTTCGCAGTGGGGGGAGATTTTTAAAAAATCGAGACGTTTAACAGCCGCAATAGCTCATGCTCAATGCCAGAAGCACAATTGTATTCCCCTGGATGAATTGATCATTCAAAAATTATGACATGTGCTGAAATGGACAAACTGACCTTAATGTTACAAGAGAAAGATGAGTCTGAATACTATAAAATTTGGGGAAAATGGTACAATTGGATTGAATTAAGACGGATGGAAAACGAAGGAATTTAAGATAAGCAATACATAGATTAAATGTATATATTCGTACAAAATTGTATATATTTGTAAATATGTACAAAAGATAGAAATGTATGAGATTGATGTCACAGAACCGTTAACGTTATGATTATCTTTTTGTTTTGTTTTTAAAAGACACAAAAGACTAATAAAGTTTATTAAAAATAAATAAAAAATAAAAAAATCAAGACCAGGACCACCTGGGCCATACGATCGCCATCTTAACTTTGGAAAACTCCACCCAGTGGACACATCTGGATCCAAAGTTCTGGATTTCCTCCTCCTGATGTAATCAAAGCCAACCAAAAGATATTCTGACAGATTCCCTTTATTCAGTTTAAATTACAGAACTACATAAACATACAAGCACATGCAAAGAGATCATCTCTGCTCAATTCTCTTATGGTTTACCCTGGCCTTCCCCCCCTGAGCTGGCGACTTCCAGATGGGGTGAACTGGACTACAACTCCCAGAATTCCTTTGGCTACCTGGGCTGGGAATTTTAGGCCCAATGTACCTGAAAGGTGCCAGACCGGGGAAAGATTTGTAAAATCTTCGATGAAATCTTTCCTCCAGTGCTTAGGTGAATCACAGAAGTCAGTGTGTTTTATTTGTGTGTCGTTGTTGTTTTCTTTAAATTAAAAACAGAAGAATTAACCAATGAAAGGATTTATACTCAAAACTCATTCGGGATCTTATTTGGCAGCTAGTTGGAAAAATCTTTTGGGGCTTCAAGACAAATTACAGGAATTGGCCATGAGGAAAAACAGAACGGATTCTAGACGCTCTTCGGATTGACGATGTTGTATGTTCTTAATCTTGTCTACGGAGAGTTTTGCATTCATTGTGGCGGCTTTTCCAGGTGCTTTTGAACTACAATTCACAGAAAACCCCAACCTGTATTGCTGGGGGGATTCTGGGATGTTCCAGGTTGAAGGAGGCAGGCCCAACTGCAGCTGGTTTGGGGGCTTGCAAAACATACATGCATTTCCAAAAGCACGAGGCCTATTGTCGATTGTTGTCGTGTCTCAATCTTTTCCACATTTCCCTTTTTGGGTGTTCGTGGCTCCTTAAAAGATTTTCTCCCCGCTCCTTACCACGATTCCTACACGCCCTTCCTGCCCCCCTTCCATTCAACCCCTTAATAATCATCATCATCATAATCACAATAACCCATTGGATTTCAAGTTCTGCATGAAAGGCTCCATTGGAAATCACGTCTAGTTGGAATCAGCAAGGAAAAATGGGAATCTGAGGCCTTTGAAACAAAAAAAACACCAACAGACAGCAAAATTCTATGACAGGGGTCCCCGAACTTGGCCGCTTCAAGACTTGTGGCCTTCAACTCCCAGAATTCTCCAGCAACAACATAGCTTACTCTCTTGTAATCCCTTCCTCTTCAATCTCTCCTCTTTGCGGGAAGAGGAGAAAAAGAAACAGACACGGCTGGCTGGGGAATTCTGGGAGTTGAAGTCCACAAGTCTTAAAGAGGCCGAGTTTGGAGACCCCTGTTCTAGGATATGAAATTGAAAAAGGTGCTCGAGAAATACAAGCAGGAGGAGGAGGAGGAGGAGGAGGAGGAACAAGCGGTTGAAGCCTTCCCTTTTGCACTACAATTCCCATTACCCTGGGCCATGGCCCTGCCAGCCGGGGCTGATGCAAATGAGCAGCCTTGCAGAGCCCCGAGGAGGATGAGGGGGTGAAAGTGCATTATATATAATCATCTCTTAAGACCTCCACCCCCAGAGAGAAATCAGAAGATAAGGTGCTGAAGGAATAAGGCAGAGATCTTCAACCTTGGCCACTTTTAAGACTTGTGGACTTCAACTCCCAGAATTCCCCGAGCTGGGGAATTCTGGGAGTTGGAAGTCCACAAGTCTTAAAGTGGCCAAGGTTGGGGACCCCTGGAATAAGGCCACGGAGAGGTGGCCGAGGCTCTGCTTAGCTGGGCCAGCGTTCTTGGGGGGTGGGAGGGCGAGCTCTGGCCACTTCCTGGGGAGGGCTGAGGGGGCAACCAGAGGCAGAAAGGGCCTGTTCTCAGCTGCCCCCCCCCCCCCCCCCAGTCCTGGCTCACTGCCCTTCCCTCTGGGGGGTGGTCTCGTTGCCTTCGCTGGAGGGTTGAGGCACGGCGTAGAGCAAGGCCGGTTCTCTGTCCTGGCAGATGATGGCCACTGCGCCACCGGCCTCCGGCACGAAGGTGCTGGACTGCAGGCAGGCCTGGGGAGGGAAGGACAGAGAGTGGGTTAGGATACCTGGGCACCTTTGGCCAGCCGGATAGGGTTCTGAAAGCGCCCACTGGGTCCACATGGCCGCTTCCGATATCTGAGGGGCTGCCCCAGAGAGGAGGAAGGGGGTCAGGCTATTTTCTAAGACACCTGAAGGCCAGACAAGGAACGACGGATGGAAACTGACCAAGGAGAGATTCAACCTGGAAATAAGGAGGGATTTTCTGATTGTGAGAACCATCAACCCGTGGAACAGAAGTTGTGGAAGCTTCATCCCTGGAGGCTTTCAAGAAGAGACTGGACTCCCATCTGTCAGAAATGGGGTAGGGCCTCCTGCTTGGGCAGGGGGTTGGACTAGATGACCTACAAGGTCCCTTCCAACTCTGATTATCTGTTATCATTGCTTCACCCATGGCCAGACCGTTGAAGTATAGGCAGTCCGAGACTTACAACTGTTCGTTTAGTGACCAAACTTGTGATGACACTGATTAAAAACATCCCTTCTGATCGTGTTTCCCACTTACGACCACTGCAGCATCCCTGGGGCTCATGTGACCAAAATTCAGGCGCTTGGCAACAGGTTCCTATTTATGACGGTGGCAGAGCCCCGGGAGTCACATCAGAGGTCAGATTCAGCCGGTTCTGACCAGTTCTGGAGAACCAGTAGCGGAAATTTTGAGTAGTTCGGAGAACCGGCCAATCCCACCTCTGACCGGCCCTGCCAACCCCCTCTATGCTCTGCCTCCCATCGAGTCCCAGCTGATCGGCTGGGTCTCCTTTGGTTGCCCCGCACAGGAGAAGGGAGCTGGAAAGCAGGCTAGTGGGGTGGGGAGGGGGATTTTACAGTATCCTTCCCCTGCCACGCCCACCAAGCCACGCCCAAGCCATACCACGCCCACCAAGCCATGCCCACCAAGCCGTGCCACGCCCACCAAGCCACGCCCACAGAACCGGTAGTAAAAAGAGTTTTGAATCCCACCACTGGGTCCCATGATCCCATTTTGTGACCTTCTGGGCAGCCAATGGAGCAAAAAAAAACCCCAACAACCCAGATTCACTAACCATCGTGCCCCCGATTGAAACAACTGCGGCGATTCCCTTAACAACGGAGGCAGGGAAGGCCGTAAAATGGGGCGAAACTCCCTTAACCAACGTCTGGCTTAGGCGCAGAAGCGTTGGGCTCCCTGGCGGTCGTAGGTTGGAGGGTTCCCTGTCCCGTACTCCCTTGGGCCCCGATTCTCTCCCCGCCCCACACACCCCCAGCAGGAGGAGGCGCCCCGTCCGCTCACCATCTCCAGGACCTTCAGCTTCTCCTCCGACACCAGGTTCTCCTTCCAGAGCTGCTCCACCACGCTCTCCATGGCCTCCAGCTTGGCGCAGTGCCGCCGGTGCCTTTGCTGGAGCCCCTTCACTTTCTTCTGCAGCCCCATCACCACCTCCGCCAGCTCGGCTGTCGTGCCCCCCTCCCCTCCTCGGTGGTGGTAGCGGTGCTCCTCCAGGGGCTCCTCGGAAGAGTCGGCCGAGCTGCCCTCCTCCAGCGTCGCCTCCTCGGCCGAGAGGGGGGCCTTCGGGGCCGCGTGGTTGGAGACGATGGGCAGGGTGGAGACGATGGGAAGGCTGAGGGCCGAGGACAGCACCGTCTCGGGGGCCGTCAGCCCGGAAGAGGCCGCGGCGGCCGCCGTGACGGGAGCAGTGGGGATGGTCTCGAAGTAGGCCACCATCTCGGTGGTGGCGGTGGGCTCCTGCAGGTCGGGGAGGGCTACGGAGGAGCCGCCGCCCTCCAGGAACGGCTCGATGGAGACGTTCTCGATCACCAGGGCCCCCTCTTCCGCCAGGGCTGCTGGCTCGGCCATCGCAGCCCGTACCGAAGTCTGATCGCCTGCGGCCACCACTTCGCAAGGCACAGCCACTTCGGCGCACAGCTGCCCGGCCAGCCCTACGGAAGAGCCGGGCAAGGACCCCAGGGCGGCCTGGGGCAGGGAGGCCACCAAATCCACCACCTGCTGCTCCAGGGGCTCCGGCAAGGCCACGGCTGGCATGGGGGAAGCCACCGCCAGGGTCACCCCTTGGAGGGGCTCCACGATTTGGACCAGAGGAAGCAGGTTCACCGTCCCCACCAGGGGCCCCGAGAGGGCCTGGAAGTCCAAGTCAGGGGCCGAAGTCTGGGCCTCCAGGTAGACCGGGGTGGCGGCCACACCGGGGTCTATGGCGATGGTGAGGGTCTCCATGGGGCTGGGCTCCTGGCAGGCCGGGGTTTGGGCAGCAGTGGGGGTGTCCCCCTCGCGCTCGAGAAGGGCCTTCTTGGCCGGGGCGTCAGAAGCCGGTTCGACGGCATTCTCCCTCTTCTGAAATAAAGCCAAAGAGCCAACCGTCAACAAGGCCGGGCAGCCTCCCCCGGTCTGCCAATCAAGGAGACTCTTTGTGGCTCAGGGTTGAAATGTGGGGTCTGGAGCCGGGTGGTTTTCTTGCAGACGTTTCGTGACCCAACTAGGGAACATCCTCAGTGCTAGAAGGGAGAGGAGTTTGCAGGGGGGGAGGGGAGGAGGACTGTGAGGTGTCAGATGCTCTCTGAGCTGGGTGGTTTCCTTGCAGACGTTTCATGACCCAACTAGGGAACTTCATCAATACTACAAGTGGGATTTGTGAAGAGGAGAAGGAGGAGGAGAAGAAGACAAGGGGGTCTTGGGTACTCTCTGAGATTTGATGGTTTTCTTGCAGATGTTTCATGACTCAACTAGGGAACCTCATCAGTGCTAGAAGGAGAGGAGGAGGAGGAGGAGGAGGAGGAGGAGGAGGAGGGGGGGGTCCTTGGGGCTCTCTGAGCTGGGTTGTTTCCTTGCAAACGTTTCATTACCCAACTAGGGAACATCTTCAGGGCTAGGAGGGAAGTTTTCAGGGAGGAGGAGGAGGATGGTGGGGAGAGACTAAAGAAGCCCCTGTAAGCAGAGGACTACCTGTAGGAGCAGCCTATTGAGGAGGATTAGGTGAGAGGTGATCACCCCCTTGCAGGACTTGAAGGGCTGTCCCAGAGGAGAGGGAGTTGGCTTCTAGTTCAAGGCCCCCAGGGCAGGAGGAGGCTTTGATCTCTTATAATCTCCGGGAGCCTGGAATGGATCAAGGGCTTTGTCTCCCTGATGGAAGATTCCAGGCCTTTTATTCCCTAAGCAAGCTTGGCACATACCTGTCTCTCCACCTGATTCTCTCCGGGGGTAATTAAAGCTGCACTTAAAGTCACCTGACAATAGTTGTTTACTCCTGGATTTAAGTCCAACCGGCTACAGAGCCGGAATATTCAGCTGTGGCCACCAGGGGCCTGCTCAGAAACCAAAGCCCCATCAGCAAACACACACACACACACGCACGCACACACGGACACACAATAATGGAACCCTGATATTTATCTTTCCCAGGCTGAGATAAAGCTGAACTCATGTTTATGGCCAGCTAAATCCAAGCCCAAATAGCAGCATGATTTTACTCTCTGACCCTTCCTGTCCCCGGAATCGGATTGTGTGAATAAGAGCCCCGAGGTTTCAGAATGAAAATAAATGAGAATAAATGAATAAAATGCTTTTTAGTCTCTTATTTTGTCTACCTGTAAATGTTTTGTATGGTCTTTTTTTTTTTGTACTGTTCTATAGACCGGGGGACTCCAACCGTGGCCACTTTAAGACTCGTGGACTTCAACTCCCAGAATTCCTCAGCCAGCAAAGCTGAGTTGGAGTCCACGAGTCTTAAAGTGGCCACGGTTGGAGTCCCCTGCTATAGACTACCCACAGTTGCTGTAACAGTGAAATGGGCAGCATATAAATAAATATTATATTATAGGAACATATACCCCTTGCGTGCAGTATATATATATTTTATGGGAAGACACCAGCATTGGTTTGCTGTCTCATTGTTTATAACGCAGGGGTGTCCAACTTGGTGACTTTTAAGACTTGTGGACTTCAACTCCCAGAATTCCCCAGCCAGTCATGAATGATAGAGTTGGAAAGGACCAGAAGGATCACCTAGTCCAGTATTTCTCAAATCTAGGCCACTTCAAGACTCGTGGACTTCAACTCCCAGAATTCCTCAGCCAACCTTGGCCACTTTAAGACTTGTGGACTTCAACTTCTCCATGTCTGGCTAGGGGCTTCTGGGAGTTGAAGTCCACAGTCACCAACGTTGGACGCCCGCTGCTTTAACCTTTCTGCACTCAGTCTACACATCTTAATAGATCTCTAACTTTACAAAGGGAGACTTAAATTGCCTTGTTTCCTCTCCCTCCTGATCTCCTCTTGGCAGCTCATTCCCACCCCGTGGAGGAAAAGCCAGGGGATTCTCACCAGTGGGCTGTCCGACGTCTGGAAGATGGTGGGAACAGCGTCGGGCTTCAGGTAGCGAACCCCCCACCGGTACTCAAAGCAGGAGGGGGCAAAATGATCACTGCACAAGTGTTGGTGTTTGGTGGGGGTCCACTTCTCTTGGTTCATTTGGGACAGCCATTGCCGGAGACGCTCAGGACTGTGTAAGGGAAACCTGTAGGGGAACAGGAAATAATGATCAGGATGAATGAGATATAATTAAATATAATTAAATATAAAACACATGCAGCCGAAACAAGGGTGCATTCCGCCTACTGCATTCCTCGTTTCTCTGCTGACCCCCTTATCTTGTTCATGGGAACTTCCTCCCATCTATCTCTCTATATAAAAATGAAATGCCCCTCATGCATCACCACAAAATCTCCAGAACCATAAAGCCTACAAACTTGACATTTGACACGTATCTTCCTCTTGGCTTCTAAGTGCTTACTAAGAAAGGGTTTTTAGAAAGGAGCATCAGAGCATTTAGAGTATTTCCTATATTATTATTTACTATTAACACGCTCTGATGCTAAGGAGTTCTACTCCCCCTCCCCACCTGGAAAGAAATCTCTTCCACAGGCAAAACACAAGCAGAGGAGTTTCAGTTTCACAGCAGCAACCAGCTTTAGTTCAGAACAGTTGAGCTAAGCCACGACCAGGCTCCTTGCTGTCTCCTCCTTGCTCACACAGCAAATACTGCTTCAGTTTCCAAACAGCCCTCAACTCTCACACACGCTGACAGGATGCTAACCAGATGAATACCGACGGATGGTGGAAGACATTGGCAAGATTCCCCCCCACCCTTATTTTCCTCCCCAAAAACTAAGCCCAACCCCACAGATTCGTAGTGAAGCACAGGTATCCTGCTAGTTCTTTGTAAAGCTTCAGGTACAAGAGGGGTCAAAGAAGTCAAGATGGCAGCTAAGATACGCAGTTAAAGCTCTGCCTGTTTTGAAAGGCTAAATAATTTGGCCCCTTAAAACACACTGTGGCTTACTTCAGAGAAAAAAGTGTTATTTATTAAATGTATATGCTGCCCATCTCAGTCTCAAGAGTGATGTTGCTTTAATACACTATTAAAATCGAATTTGCTGGAAGGACAAGCCTGTTCCTACTAGCCAGTCTGGTGTTATCAGAGAAATTCCAAAGTCACAACCTTATGTGTATATTGTGTATATATGTACAATGACAATAAACTATTATTATTATTATTATTATTATTATTAACAAAAAACAACAGTGTACACAGCAAACGAGATAACTATGCTGGGTTTCGTATCACAAATCACTAGTCAAACCCTTCCCAAGCATTTAGGACTGCGTGATGTATCGGCGGATTATGCAAGCAGATCCCAGTAAGGTGGCCTTCTCCAGCTGACCAAGGGTGATTTTGTTAGCGCCGATTGTTTTCAAGTGCTTGCCTAGGTCTTTAGTCACAGCAGCACCCAGTGTGCAGAGTACCACTGGAACCACCTGCACTGGTTTATGCCAGAGTCTCTGCAGTTCGATTCTCAAGTCCTGATATCTGGTGACTTTTTCAAGTTGTTTCTCGTCGATTCTGCTGTCACCAGGTATGGCAATGTCAACGATCCACACTTTTTCCTTTTCCACAATCGTGATATCCGGGGTATTGTGTTCCAAAACTTTGTCAGTCTGTATTCGGAAGTCCCACAGTAGTTTCGCATGCTCATTTTCGACCACCTTTTCAGGCTTATGATCCCGGTTCTTTGCTACAGGCAGATGGTAGTTGTGACACAAGTTCCAGTGGACCATCTGAGCGACTGTGTTGTGACGTTGTTTGTAGTCAGTCTGAGGATTGTCTTACAACAGCTCAATATGTGATGAATGGTTTCGTCCGCTTCTTTGCAGAGTCTGCATTTGGGGTCATCAGCAGATTTTTCTATTCTGGCTTTGATTGCATTCGTTCTGATGGCTTGTTCTTGGGCTGCAAGAATCAGGCCTTCTGTCTCTTTCTTCTGTGTTCCGTTGGTCAGCCATAACCAGGTCTTTTCCTTATCTACTTTTCCTTGCATCTTTTCAAGGAACTGTCCAGGCAGTGCTTTGTTACACCAGCTGTCAGCCCGAGTTTGCATTGCTGTTTTCCCGTATTGATCCTTGGTTTGCTGCACTTTGAGCAGCTTCCTCTTGTTGACCTCCATCAAAGCTGGTTCAACACTGTCTTTCACATAATCTGCCAGAGCGCGCTTCTCTTCTTCGACTGTCTGCTTCACTTGCCAAAGTCCTCTGCCGCCTGCTTTTCTGGGCAAATATAGCCTGTCGATGTCACTACGCAGGTGCAGCGCACAGTGTATGGTCATCAGTTTTCTCGTTTTCCTATCTAGGCTGTCCAGCTCTGCCTGTGTCCAGTTTACAATCCCAGCAGGGATTGATGACGGGTATGGCCCAGGTATTTATAGCCTTGATGGTGTTACCGCCATTCAGTTTGCTTTTTATAAGTTTTCTAAATAATAATAATAATACGAAACCCAGCATAGTCATCTCGTTTGCTGTGTACACCGTCATTTTTTGTGTATAATAATAATAATACATGGAGTCTGTTTTCTGGGTTTGTGTTACGAAAGTCAGAGAGTTGAGTTTGTTGCATTTGTCGGACCAAAAAAACCACAGCTTTGTGGAAGAAACCAACTACCAACTGCTTCTCCTTTTTGCCCAGAGGTCCACAACAACACATCCACCAACTCAGCACAAGTCAACGTTACTTTCCGAAAATCTGCTCCGTGTTTCCCCCATTTCTGAAAAGCCCAATGCGGATCCGGGCAACCTAGATTTCTTGATATCCTGCCTTTATTGGGTTTTTTTCAAATAACTCAAGACGGAGAAGGTATCGAGCACGACCTCCTCCTCCTCCTCCTCCTCCTATCTTCCCCACTATGACAACCCTGCGAGGTAGGACAAGCTAGCCCAAAGCCACCCAGCTGCTTTTGTGCCCAAGGCGGAACTAGAATTCACCGTCTCCTGTTTTTTTTAGGCTGCTACCTTCACCACTCCACACCCATTAATGGGGCTGCCCACGAACCCCAGATTCAAGTCCCCATTCAGCCCGAGACCCCCTCTCCCCTTCCAGGTGGGGTAAAATGAGGAGGGGCTCTTCCTTAGATAACCCTTTCCCATAGGAAGCAACAGCCAGAGACTCCCAAAGGTCTGTTCGTCCCTTCCCCATTAAGAGCAGCCCTGGGACCCCAAAAGGCCAACCAGAGGGGTCTCCTGCCCCACTGGAGGAAGGGTCTCTTTATCCCTCCGAGGAGGTCCCTTGCCCCCCTCCTAGAGGGGGTTTCCTGCCCCCCACAAGCACCACACGAGAAGGGCCACCTGCCGCCCCCCCCTCCCCAGCTGGGCCAGACTACAAAGCCCATCCCTCCACGCTCCCTGGGAGTTGTAGTCCGGGGAATCCCGCCTGGGGAGGAAGGGGGGGTCAGGCTAAGGTGGGGAGGGGGGCTTCCTCCCCCCCTTCCCCCCCCGCCCCGCCCCCTGGTACGAGGCGGGTGGACCCGGAGGGGGCATCCCAGGCAGACCCCCCCCAGACCCCCCTCCCTCCCTTCCCGGAAGGGGGCTGACTTGTAGAAGCTGAGCCGCCGCTGGTCCCGCCGCGGCTGCCCGGCCGAGTTGGAGCATCGCGGCGCCCGGCAGTACTTGGTCATCGCGGCGGCGGCGGCACCTCCGGAGAGCTTCCAGCTCGTTTGTTGACGGATGACGTCACGCGCGCCACACCTCCCGCGCCGCCACGCCCCCTCTCCGCGCCTGCGCAGAGCGGGCAGGTGACGCCCTGGCCCGCCGGGCGGAGGCCGACAGTGCTGGCCACAGAGATAGGAAAAGGGAAGAGGAGCTCCACTCGCTTTTATATATATTGTATAGATTAGATTAATTAGATTAGATTAGAATAAATTGACATAGACAGACATAGATGAGAGAGAGAGAAATGTGATAATACAGACAAAATATATAGTTAATATATGGAGACGTGGGTACTCTATTTTTCTTCTCTTCATTTTTAAGTGCTTTGATTTTATTGTATTGCGAACAGTTGCTGGGGTGCATCCACAGTTTCGTTGTACTTGTACAATGTCAATAAAGTTATTCTAATTCTAATTCTAGTTCGATGGATAGATAGATATAGATCAAGGGTCAACTTTAAGACTAGCCCAGAGAATTCTGGGAGTTGAAGTCCACAAGTCTTAAAGTTGCCTAGTTTGGAGACCTCCGATATAGACAGATAAAAGATATATAGATATATTATGCGCAAACTTGCAGATGACAGCAGCTTTTAAACTCCCAGAATTCCCCAGCCAGCATCTTAAAGTGGCCCAGTTCAAAAAACACTGTATTAAATGCATCCCGTTGCTCATTTTAATGGATCAACTGGGATGTAATGGAGTTGGCCGGCAAGTGGAAAACTTGAAGAAAGACAAAAAAAAAAGGAAAGGAAATATTCGAGATTTCGGCGAGTCCGGCCAGATTCGAACCCTTGGAGCTGCGTAAAAGGGCGGCGGCTGGGACGGCGCCGCCTGATTGGTCCAAAGTAAAGCGACGGCGCGCGCCCCGGCGCGGAAGGCTTCCAAACTTTGGAGGAAGGCCGTTGGTCGCCAAGCCTGCCTCCCATTGGCCGCTTCCGGCCGTGATTGACGCGGCGCTGGCCAACGGCGGCGCGGCACCGTTTCCGCGCGCTGTTTGGGACGGTTACGGGGCGCTGAACGGCGGAGGCTGAGGGGGGAGAGACCCGCCGGTTGGCAAGCAATCCGGCTCGGTAGGGAAGATGGCCGGCGGCGGCGGAGGAGGAGCAGGAGGCGGCTGCTTCTACCCGCGAACGACGAATCCGAGCCTCGAGTCGCCGCCTCTCCTCAGCCTGAGGCGAAGGTCGAAGCAGCAAGGGCCGGAGGAGGCGGTGAGGGGCGGGGCCAAGCCAAGGAAGGATGGAGCCGCCGGTGGAAAGGGGAGGAGCCCGGGGCGGGGCGGGGCTAGAGAGGGGGCGTGTTCCACAAAAGTGTTCTGTAGCGATATATTTTATTTATTTATTTATTTGATTTGCCA
>NW_020717118.1:49378-62302 GCF_900518725.1 Notechis scutatus | reverse complement strand
GTGGGAAATTGTCTCCCATGTCAACATTTTCACTTTTTCCTCAGGTGTGTGGTTGTGATTTTCAGTCCTCAGAAGAACAAACAAAGGCACATCTTTAATACGGCCAGGTAAGCCACAAGTTTGATTTTTCTTTTTTAATCCTTCCTGAAGCTTTGAGAGTTTCTCAGGGAAAGCGCCCTGACAATTACGTGGACCATGAGGTTCAATTGCTCCACAGTCGGTCAATTCATTGGGGACAAGAGGTGCAAGAAGCATATCTGTAATTTCCCTACAAGTGACGGAGGAATAGTCAGTAGTAGAAAAAGGCCTTGCATTCGTTGAATAAAAAGGTTTGGGACAGCAAGATATCAACCATGTTTTGTTGTCAGCCAGGTAGTCCTCAACTTACAACAATTACAACTTACAACAATTTATTTAATGACTGTTTGAGGTCACAACAGCAGTGAAAAGACTGGTTTTCACACTTAACGACCATTGCAGCATCCCCATGGTCACGTGATCATAATTCAGGCACTTGGCCACTGGTCCTTATGACCCCCCCCGGGGGTCATGTGATCCCCATTTGTGACCTTCCGACAAGCAAAGTCAACGGGGGAAACTGGATTCACTTAGTGACTTACGATTCGCTTGGCAATTGCAGTGATTCACTTAACAGCTGTGGCAAGAAAGGTCCCAAAATGGGACAAAACTCAGACCTGCCTTGCTTAGCCATGGAAATTTTGGGCTCAGTTGTGGTTGTAAGTCGAGGACTTCCTTTGGTGGATGTATTCTACTAGTCTTCGTTTCTATGAAGAAAGAAAGTAATGAAGGTTTTTTTCTCTCGTCTTAAGGAAAACTGTGACCGCTTTGTCTTTCTCTCCCGATGGGAAATACGTGGCCACTGGAGAGGTGAGTAAGTCTTCTAATAGAGAATACAATTAAAAAGATAAAAAGCCACACCAAGTAAAAATAATAAAATAGAAGGTTAAAAAAAAGGGTACTGCGAAGTACCGCTCTCTACATCACCTCTTCATCTTGTTCCAGTCATCAGTTGAGTTAGCTGTTCTTCCCCAGAAGCCCTGGACCATATCGGGCCCTTCTTATAAACCATGCAGGGCTACCCGCGGTGGGAATGGCGGATGTTTAAGAGGTGCTTACGATGAAACAGGAAGCGCTTCCTTAAGGATGAGTGCAGATTGAATACAAAAGCAAATGGCCTTAGGAAAGCAGGGCACTGAGGTAGGCCAGGGGAGAGAACGAGCGAGAATCAAACTCATGAAAGCATGAAGGAAGAGGGAGCGGGCCAAGAGAGGCTGAAGAGCAAAAGGCTAGACAAGAAGCCCTTTATGGAAGGGAGTGGACCAAAGAGAGAGAGAGAGGGGTGGAGAAGCATGGAGTGGAACTGATCTAAATTACATTTAATACATTTCTTTTGTGTTTCTTCTTTCAAGGAGAAGAATTTCTATTTATTTTTTTTTGCTTCTTCCTTTCTGAATAATGCGAAAACAGGACTTTGTGTAGCCTTTAAGGCAGCTCCTTGGTTGAGTTGACTGCTGCTCAGATGAAGGCCTGTTCTAATTCTTTTATTAATTTATTGGCATCCTGCCTTTATTATTCTTACAAATAAGTCAAGGTGGCGAACATACTGAATATGCCTTCCTCCTCCTATTTTCCCCACAACAACAACCCTGCGAGGTGAGCGGGCTGAGGAGAGAAGGACTGGCTTAAAGTCCCCCAGCCAACTTCCCTGGCTAAGGCAGGACTAGAACTCACCGTTTCCCGCTTTATAGCCTGCGCCTTAACCAGTCAACTAAACTGGCTCTCTACTGGGTTTTCTGCCTGCAGAATGGGCATCAGCCGGCCGTCCGAGTCTGGGATGTAGAGGAGAGGTCCCAGGTATCTGAACTTCACGGCCACAAGCACGGCGTGGCCTGCGTGGCCTTCTCTCCCAGTATGAAATACCTTGTGTCAGTCGGGTATCCTCACGACATGAAAGTGAACGTGTGGGATTGGAAGGTAAGAAACTCTCCTGCAGGGCCCACAGGGGGGGCCACATTCACAAGGGCCTGGAACCCCAAGTCTCTTCCGTGGGAGGCTGCGCACAGATTCTACCGTGGGAGGATCCAGGTGGAACAAATCGAACGGGAGAACTTCCATACGGTTCTCACATCCCGAAGATCCTGATAGATGGAGTGGAGTGGAGTGGAATAGAATGGAATAGAATAGAATATGAGAGAATAGAATAGAATAGAATAGAATAGAATAGAATAGAATAGAATAGAATTAGAAAGGAATGAATAGAATAGAACAGTTGGAAGCGACCTTGGAGGTCTTCTAGTCCAACCCCCTGCAGGCAGGAAACACTTCAGACCAGTGGTGGGATTCAAATTCTTTTGCTACCGGTTCTGTGGGCGTGGCTTGGTGGGCTGGGCAGGGGAAGGAGACTGTTAAATCTCCAGTCAAAGGTGGGATTTGCTGGTTCTCCGAACTACTCGAAATTTCTGCTACCGGTTCTCCCAAACTGGTCAGAACCGACTGAAGACCACCTCTGCTTTAGACAAATGGTTGTCCAAGCTCTTCTTAAAAACTTCCCGTGTTGGAGCATTTACAGCTTCTGGAGGCCAGTTGTTCCACTGATTAATTGTTCACACGGTCAGGAAATTTGTCTTTTGTTCTAAGTTGCTTCTCTCCTTGATTATGACAGGTTGGGCTTTGGTTTAGCATGTTAAGAGAACCCTGATATTATGGCTTGGACACTCAATCGTAGTTAAAACAAGCCCCAGTTAGCATGACGTGGCCACCCACCCAGATTGACAAACTCTTGTTTTCAGGATACAGCTACTCCAAAGCATCTGAATTTTGATCATGAGACTATGGGGACTTTGCAACGGCCGTCAATGTGAAAAACGGTCATAAGTCACTTTTTTTCAGCGCCCTTGTAACTCTGAAATGTCGTTTAAACGAACGGTTGCAAGTCAAGGGTGTATTTCTGTCCTGTGCACATCTTACCACCATTGCTGGGTGGTGTTTATTCCCCACAGAGCGATACACTCATCGCTTCCAACAAAGTCTCTTGCAAAGTTATGGCCCTCTCCTTCTCAGAGGACAGCTATTTCGTGACCGTCGGGCACCGCCATGTCAAGTTCTGGTTTTTGGATGGCTCCAGAGAAATTAAGGTAAGCCTGTACCTTATGCCACTTTAAGACCTGTGGCCTTCAACTCCCAGAAGCCCCCAGCCAGCTTGATGACCATGATGGCCTTTAGGAAGAAACTTTAAAAACTGCCTTAAAAATCTTTGATTTATTCATGGTCCCACTAAGCAGCAGCCATGGTATCCCATGTCCGTCTGTCTGCCTGTCTGTCTATCTATCTATCTATCTATCTATTCATTATTTTAGCATTGTCTATCCACTGCAGGATGTAGTCTTCTTCATGTTTCCAATCTATATGTTTTATTTCAGTTGTTTAAAAAAATTATGACTTTTGTCTCACCTAAGCTGCTCAGAGGCCTCCATAAACAGGAGACCTTAAAAATCCATTAAAGAAAGAAACCTGTTCAATACACAGCGTAGGTTGGAGTGGGCAACTCTGTTCCTTTTACAACCTGTGGACTTCAACTCCCACAATTCCTGAGCCAGCCACCATAGACATTCAGGGCTTGAAGTCCAACTCCCAGGAATTCTGGGAATTGAAGTCCACAGGTCATAAAGGAGCCATGGTTGCCCATCCCTGGTACAGGTAGTCTTCAACATGCAACCACAAAAATTCTGTTGGAAAGTGAGACATTCGTTAAATGAGTTTTATTCCATTGTATGACCTTTCTTGACAACTGTTAAGTGAATCACTGCAGTTGTTCAATCAGTAGCCTGGTTGTTAAGTGAATCTGGCTTCCCCATTGACTTTGCTTGTGAGAATGTCACAAAAGGGACTCTCGTGCCCCTGGGACACAGCAATGGCCATAAATTGTCAAGTGGCTGAATTTTGATCACGTGACCATGGGGGATGCTGCAGTGGCCATAACTGAAAAACGTCCCTAAGTCCCTTTTTTCCAGTACCGTTGTAAGTTGGAGTGGTTGTAAGTCGAGGACTGCCTGCCTAGACTGCAGCGTTCCCGGCCTCTTCCAGATCAAGGAGACGGTTCCACTGGTGGGTCGCTCCGGACTCCTCGGGGAGCTCCACAACAACACCTTCTGTGACGTGGCGTGTGGCCAGGGCAAAATGGCTGGCAGCACCTTCTGCATTTCGCACTCGGGGCTGCTTTGCCTCTTCAATGAGAAGCGCATCCTGGAGAAATGGATCGATCTGAAGGCAAGTGGGCCGTTCTGGCTTCTACGCGACGGGCGCTTGCTCCTTTGGGATGGCCCTCAGGGCGTCTTTCTCTCCTTCCCTCCAGGTGACGCTGGCCAATTGCATTTGTGTCAGCGAAGAATTCATTTTCTGTGGCTGTGCTAACGGAACTGTGCGCCTCTTCCAAGCACACAACTTGCATTACCTCTCGGATTTGCCCAAGCCCCACCACCTGGGCACCGATGTGGCTACCGAGCCCATCCTGAGGTACGGGGTTGCTCAGGCTAAGCTGGAGAATACAGCGGCACCCGATAGATCACACACCATCCCAAGGCACGCACCAAGATTGTGTGCTTTCTTCATGGCCCAAACTCACCTGGGCAGCTTTCATGGCTAAGGCAGGGCTAGAACTCCCCGTCTCCTGGTGATTGGCCCACAGTCACCCAACTGGCTTTTGTGCCTAAGGCGGGACTAGAACTCCCCGTCTCCTGGTGATTGGCCCACAGTCACCCAGCCGGCTTTTGTGCCTAAGGCGGGACTAGAACTCCCCGTCTCCTGGTGATTGGCCCACAGTCACCCAGCCGGCTTTTGTGCCTAAGGTGGGACTAGAACTCCCCGTCTCCTTAACCACAAGACCATACTGGCTCCCCCAAACATTGATTTTTCCTGCATTTGTAAAAGTGCCAGATATGGGCTTCTTGATTCTTTGGGAAGCCTCATCTTTCCAGAACCAGCGGCCTTTATTTTCAGCCAGAGCAGCTCAGGTTGTGTGGAAGCTATAATGGCAGCGCATTGGATTCTCTTGTGCTTCCCACCCCTTTCCTGCCCGTCTTTGGTGTTTTCCAGAAAGCCAGATGCCTCCTTCCCAGATGCTATTGCTGTCGTCTTCGACCCTCGACGTCACTGGCTCTCCTGTGTGTACAAGGATCACAGCGTGTACATTTGGGATGTGAAGGACATCGGCCACGTCAGGAAAGTGTGGTCTGATCTCTTCCACAGCTCCTTTGTCTGGAACGTGGAGGTAAAGGGCTCCTTTGGTTGGGAAAGGAGGAGGACACCAGGAACAAAGTACTTCCTGGAAGTCACTTGCTAAGATCCTGGGTGGCCTCCCTGGAAAGTCTCTTGAGTTGGATGGGAGGTCCTCTGCTCCCTCAGCAGGTCTCCCTGCTGTCAGGGTTCCGGCGATTGCCCTAATTAAATCATGAGCCTCGAGCCAAGCTTCAAAAGAATCCAAAAGATTTATTAGGAGCAACATGTCGGCATTGACCCATATGAAGCCAACTCTGCCACACGTAATTTACGGTCCCCTATTACCCTGTTTCCCCCCTCCCCTCTGGGTATGTCACAAATCAGATTCTCCCATGAAGGATTTTTGAGGGCAGAAGATCCGGTAGCCTCGGCTACAGTCTTTGTAAGATAAGCCTGGAATGTACTTCTGGTTTCAATCGCCGTACTGCTCCTTCAGGTTTTTCCCCCCACCTGCTTATGGTAATTCAAAAACAGGCACAGGAATGCTCAACCAGTTGACACCTTGTCTTCAGAGCTCAGCCCCCATTGATTCTGTGACAAGGACGGTTGGGTCAGCAGGGATGGAAAGAAGTAGGTCCCCGTGAGTCTCTCTGGAGTGTTAATAGTCCCACTCGCCTTCTTGTAGCTCCATGTTAGGTTTATCCTGAGTTTGAAGATCATCAGGGTTGATGTTCCCACCTGTGTTTTGTGATTTTTGCAATATCCCTTCTCCAGTTTCAGTTCCTTCCAAAGAATTTACACCAAACAATTTACATGGGCTTCATCTTGGGTTTAGCCTGAGTTTAAAGATGATCAGTGTTGATGTTCTCCCTTGTGGGCTCCATCTTAGGTGTATCCTGAGTTCGAAGCCCATCAAGGCTGTTTGCCTGCAGGGTCCTTTCTAACGTGTTCCTCAGACAGCACTATACGGTTTTGGAACTTGGAAAACAGCACGCATGGACCTTTCAAGAAGAACGTCTACAGCGACGTAAGTTTCTCACCTTTCTCGCAAGGCAGTCGTAAGATCGGCTCCCCTCCCCCCTCCACCGACGAGGCTGAGTGTGTATTTCAAGGGCTGAACAGAATTAAAAACCTCTCCTTCTTAATTTCCTTTGAACTGTCTCTCTTGAAGTGGCATGACACACTCTTTCCTCCCTAAAGAACTTACTGAAGGTGGTGTACATGGAAAAGGGGACTCAGTATTTGCAAGATGCAACTAATTTGCCGGACCGAAACGACAACGTCGGCTACCTGGACGTAAAATCCGGCGTCCGAGTGATGCAGATCAGCCCTGATGGCCAGCACTTGGCTTCTGGGGACAGAACCGGGAATCTGAGGTGGGTTGTTCCTTCCCTGGTGGATGTCTGTCTGTGGCAGTACCCACTTAACGCTTCTGTGTCCCTTCCACGTTGGGATAACACTTTAGCCTGGCACTCACAGCTGGGCAAGACGTCGGCTAATCCAGAGGCCTCCAAACTTGGCAACTTTAAGTCTGGTGGACTTCAACTCCCAGAGTTGAAGTCCCAGAGTTGAAGTCCACCAGTCTTAAAGTTGCCAAGTTTGGAGACCTCTGTGCTCATCCATCTGACAAGTATGGGTAATTCTTGACTTACAACAGTTCATGGAGTAACCATTTGAAGTTACAATGGCATTGAAAAAAGTGACTCATGACCATTGAGGTATCCCCTTGGTCACATGGTTATGACGGTTGCAGTGTCCCAGGGTCATGTGATCCCCTTTTGTGGCCTTCTAATGATGGGGAAGCCAGGTTCACTTAACAGGGATTTTGTCAGGATTCCAGCAGTTACCCCAAATAAACCATAAGTTTTGAGCCAAACTTCCAAAACTTCGAAAGGATTTATTGGGAGTTAACACGCCTGCACTGCCTGGGTGTAGCTGACCCTGAGACACATCATTCATTGTCACCTTTGACCCTGGTTTTTCCCTCCACCCCTCTGGGTGTATCGTAATTCACGTTTTCCAATGGGACACATTCATAGCCAAGAGTCATCCATCATGCTCTCCAGTTAGAATTTTGCTCCGCAGAAAATTCAGTCACCTAGTTACTATCTTTGAAAACATTGATGGAATGCAGTTTCGGTTTTGCAAGCTGCCCCACTGCTCCCATCTCCCTTTTTGTTGGTAACCTAAAAAGACCAGATAAATATTTTATGAGTTGACAGATTCATTTAACAACTGTGTTATTAAAAACTGCGGCAAGCGAGGTTGTAAAATGGGGCAAAACTCGGTTAACAACTGTCTTGCTTAGCCAGCATAAATTTGGGGCTCAATTTGTAATCCGAGGACTGAAAATGGTTTTCCGGCAATCGACAGCCATAAAAATCTCACAGGTACCCTGACTGATTTTGCTCCCTTGCCAATGTTTGATCGTCGGACGTGGCTGGTAGGTTTTCGTATTTCTGACAGGTTTTGTACTTCTGATTCTGCATAAATACCAAACTTGGATTCCAATAAGCTAGTTTCAAACTGTTTTTTTTAAAAATTGTCTTTTTCTCTTGCAGGATACACGAGCTGAAATTCATGGCGGAAGTGATGAAATTTGAAGCCCACGATTCGGAAGTCCTCTGCTTAGAATATTCCAAGCCAGAAACAGGTTGCTTTTTAAATGTGGAAATTTGTGCAGCTGAAATTTTATATTTTTTTATGTCAGGCCTGTTCCAACCTGCGACTTGCGGGCTGCAGGCTGTCCTGAACAGCTAGTAAGGCAGACCCACTAGATCCTAAACTTTTAACCCTATGTGATTTATATACATTCACTATATTATGTGCAGGTGGTCCTCGACTTACAATTGAGCCCAAAATTTCTGTTGTTAAACGAGACATTTCTTAAGTGAGTTTTGCCTCATTTTACGACCGTTCTTTCCTCGGTTGTTAAGTGAATCCCTGCAGATCTTAAGTGAGTATAACAGTCGTTAAGCGAATCTGGCTTCCCCGTTGACTCTGCTTGTCAGAAGGTCACAAAAGTGGATCGCATGACCCTGGGACACAACGACCATCATAAATATGAGTCGGTTGCCAAGCGTCTGGATTTTGATCCATGGGGATGCTGCAAAAATTGTAACTCGGTCCTAAGCAGGGGTGGGATTCGACTGGTTCGGACTGGTTCGGACCGGTTCGAGCGAACCGGACATTAAAGTGACAGCTGGTTCACCGAAACGGTATTTCAACCGACTGGCTGGCCCTGCCCCTCCCGCCCCTCCCCACCCAGGAGTGGCCCATTTTCGATGGAGGTAAGTTCAGGGTCCGTGCAGGGGCTCTGGGAGGGGGGAAAACTGGGCTTCTGGAAGTCCGGAAATGGGCCGTTTCCAGCTTCCAGAGGGCCTCCAGAGGCCCGGGGGAGGCCTCTGGACCCTTGGCAGACTGAAAACGGCCTCCCCTGGGCTCTAGAAGCCCACCGAAAGCTGGAAACAGGAAGTTCCGGTCGGCCACGCCCACCCTGACCACACCCACCCAGCAACCGGTTTGCTGCCCAGTTGCTGGGATTTTGGAATCCCACCCCTTTTTTCAGTGCCATCTTAACTTCCAATGGTCACTAAATGGACTGTTGCAATCAAGGCCTGCCTGTATTTTGCATGCGGCCTCCTCACTCAGTGTGGCCCAGGCAAGCCGAAAGATGGGACACCCACGTGTTGTGTGTAGAGACCCATGACACCCACCCAGAAACACCCACCCTGCTATCCAAGGTATCCGAACGACAATTCTGTCATAGCAATTCTTGGGATTTTGGGGAGCAGCTTTGACCCCCTTTGCAAGAGATGCAACTCAAAGGGTCCCCCCCCCCCTCTGTCCGCAGGCCTGGCGCTCTTGGCTTCAGCGAGTCGTGATCGGCTGATTCACGTACTGAACGTGGGAAGCGATTATAAACTAGAGCAGACTTTGGACGACCATTCCTCGGCTATAACGGCGGTCAAGTTCACTGGTGAGCCGGCACAAATACCTTTCCCGGGAAACCGCTGCTCCAGGCCACTCAGTACAGAGCCCTGTGAAAACCTGTTTCTTCAAATCCTTCTGACCATCTTTCAGCCTTTCTCAAACTATGTTGGCTTAGGGGTGTTGTGGTTCATCGGCAGCCGGTGCAGGCGGCAGCGGAATCGGACAGTGGGGAAGAAAGGGGACCAGTCAGGGAGTCTGGAGAGGACTCGGACGAGGGTCCTGCATCCGATGCAGGGATGGGGGGTCAGGACCATCTGGGAGTGGGGGGCTGCCTCTGGAGTCTGGCCGCAGCAAGGCAGAGGAACAAGGGGAGCCTGTTCCCAGTGCGCATGTGCCCAGAGCTGCTAGGAGGCGAGAGCAGCTGAAGCAGAAGGGGCGACTCGGGAATAAGGCTGGGAGGTAATTGCCCCTCCCATAAGGGATAAAAGTCAGACCTCGGTGACGAAACCATTGCAGGAAGCAAAGTCGTTCGATAGATTCCGAGTCCTCCTTGCAGCTCTGGGCTTTTCTGGTACTTCAGTTGGTTTCTGTTACAATAGGAGACTTCTACTTTTGGCAACATCCCACAGCACCGAAAGGCGTGTACTTATCTTGGGGAATTGATTATAATTAGTTCTGGCTGGGAATGCAAGTAATTCCCAGCGTTGCAATAAAATAGGTTTTGCTTTTAAAACAAGTTTGTGTTTTAAGGACGTTTGACGAAGCCTGGGTCAGAACAAGTGGTCGCAGGAACGTGAAGCCTGGTTCTCCTGCAGGAATGGAAAAACTGGGCTTTGTTTTAGGGATGAAGCATAAATCTAAAAAAAAAAAGATTAAAAGCATAACTCTGAAAAAACAAATTATCATAAAATTATAATATCTTTTATATTATAAAAGATAAATTACGTGAACATGAGAAGGCTGATCTGCTTGGCCTTCTTTTCTCCATCAATTTTTCTTTCCCCCTCAATAGGAAATAACTGCATTCAGATGATTAGCTGTGGAGCTGACAAAAGCATCTATTTTCGCAGCGCGCAAAAGGTTCTCAGAATTATTTATTGTTATATTGTAAAAACATGCAATTAAGGTTCTTAGCTGGAGAGCGGTTTGGGCAGAATATAAATAGATATAAAAGAGTAGAATAGAGTCAGCTGGAGTTGGCTGCGTATAAATTGAATATATTTAGTTAAACATGAGTTGATTCACAATTTGGTGGCCTAGTGGGTTGTGTTGGCTGTTTGCTTTAGGTTGATTGAAGGAGGGTTGCAGAAAACTTACCTATGAAAAATTATCCAAACAGCCGTTGGTCAGGTGGGACTTCTTTAGGGTATAGCCTGCATTGACCCCAAATTGCTGGGAGCAGGTCTGTGCTCTTCTCCCAGGAATCTGGATGGAGAATTACAAAAACAGGGTTAGGTTGCATTTGTATTCCTACAGCTTGTTTGGAATTTCTGGCAATAATTAGCAGAATGTTGCTGATTTCTTCCTTTTTGCATTGAAATAACATTTCCCTTTCCTGGAATCACCGTGTATATATATATAGAGAGAGAGAGAGATTCACTCTGCCTATATCCTTGGTGGATTTATTCTGTAAGTCAGTTGCTTTCCAGTTGGAACCCATCATTTTAAGACGGCTGGATCCGAATGCGTACCCCAGCTTAAGAGGGTCTGCTTCCTCGCTCCAGGTCGGAGGTGGCATTAATTTTATCCGGTCTCACCACGTGGCTGAGAAGACCACGCTGTACGACATGGACGTGGATATAACTCAGAAATACGTGGCTGTGGCCTGCCAGGACAGAAATGTCAGGTGAGCTGCTCTCTGCCTGCTCCTGGCCCTCAGGAATGGCAGCATTTTAATGCCTGAGTGGGGCATTGGCTTTCCCCAAGCCAGGATTGGAGTCCAGCCTTAGGGGAGGCCGGCACGAGGAATGGCGTCTCCTGAATGGGCCTGTCCTCTGCCTGGAGCCAACCAGGTTCTGCAGGCTCTGAGGCCACCTTCACTCTCACCTTCCAGGATATACAACACGGCCAGCGGGAAGCAGAAGGGCTGCTACAAAGGGGCCCACAGTGACGATGGATCCCTGCTCAAGGTGAAGGAGAGGCCGGAAAAATGTCTTTTCCCCAGGGCAGAATTGGGGGAGCGGATCGTGGCTTGCACTGAGAGGGGTTTTTTCCCCCCAGAAGACAATTTAATGCCTCAGAGAGGCTTGGGAAAAATCAAAAAATTGTCTTAACAGTCCCTCGGCCAGTAGTTTTATTGGTACATCATCCAGAGACCCTGTGTGAGGGAGACGGGCAATTTCAAGAGAGAGGGAGAGAGAGGAGAGGATTGATAAACACATAGAGATGTACAGGTGATAGCCAGGTAATGATAGATAGATAATGATAGATAGATAGATAGATAGATAGATAGATAGATAGATAGATAGATAGATAGATAGAGCAATTTGCAGAGAAGTGACTGCTTGATGTCTGGTTTCTGATCCCTCTGCAGGTCCAGTTTGATCCTTCTGGAACATTCCTGGCCACTAGTTGCTCAGATAAAAGCATTTCCATCATCGACTTCCGCTCTGGAGAATGTGTGGCCAAAATGTTTGGGCACTCAGGTTTGCTATTCTGAATTTCTGTGATTTTTCTCTAAAACCCAGTCTCCCTTTGCTTGTTTCCTCTTAAATGTGCTACAAACTTGCATGACAATATATTCCCAAAATATACCATGCTCCTCCTCCTCCTCCCACAACAGAGAAGTGTGCTGGCTGATCCAGTGCTTTGCACATGCTCAGAGGCCCATCCTGTGAACAGGAGTGACACAGGTGATACCCGGAAGACCTTCGTTGCAAATTAGTCAAGGGGAACAGCGCAATAATTCACTTCTTCTACATTGCAGAGGTCATCACGGGGATGAAATTTACCTTTGACTGCAAACACCTGATCACCGTCTCAGGAGACAGGTGGGCAGTTTGATCTCTCCAAGGTGCACGTAGGGCTTCAAGCCTCGTGAGATTCCAAGCTCCTCCCGAAAGGAGAGCGGGAGAATTTCATGCACCCATTGGGGTGTGGTGGCCACCTCTGGATGAGGCTGTCTGTGCCATGGGGCGGCCTTCGGACGCAGGCTGGAAAGAGCAGCGTGGGTGCCCCACACCGCCAGGGATCCCTGTTTGAACAGCAGGTATGCTTCTGTTTTTTCAGTTGCATCTTCGTGTGGCGCCTGAGCCCTGAAATTACCGCTTGCATGAAGCAGCACTTGAGGGAACTGGAACAGATCCAGGAGCAGCAGGAGGTTGGAGACTCTGCGTGGCCTCCCCGGATCAGGTACCGGACCTGCCTTGCATCTCGAGTTCGGGAGAAGGGCAGAAATTCTGACCCGGCTCTGTAAAGAAGGGGTTGTTTTGAACCTTCCTTTCCAGGGTGGAAATGTTTGAAAGGGTCCCCCACCGGGATATGGTTGATTTTGACCTGGAGGAGGAGGAGGAGGAAGAGGAGGAGGAGGAGGAAGAGGAGGGAGAAGAGGAAGAATTAGCTCAGCAGACTCCAGTTAAAGATGACCTCCATCCAGGTACAGCTGGGGACAAGGCACGCCCGACGTTATCTGAGTTAGCGGCAGTTTTATCTGCTTTGTCATTTTATATCTGAGGATTTTTAACGCTTGTTTATGTTTTAAACTGCAAATTAATAATAATAATAATAATAATAATAATAATAATAATAATAATAATA
>NW_020717118.1:20822-39378 GCF_900518725.1 Notechis scutatus | reverse complement strand
CTCAGATCTTTTATTTTTTTTAATTTAAAATGAGAGAAAACTCCCTTCATGTTTCAGTTAGCAACAGAAATGTTGGGCTCAGTTCTCGTAAAATGGGGCAAAACTCACTTAACAATCGTCTCATTCAGCCACTGAGACGAAATGTTGGGCTCAATTGTGGTTGTAAGTCGAGAATTCTGTATAGATGCCTTGCATTCTGACTTCCATGACTGGGATGAAAGGGACTCCGTCACACAATTTACATGATTTGAGAACCTTTTAACAATTACGAATCCCCCCCTTCCCCCAAATATCAGTGGGAGGAATTTGGTGAATGCTCTGGAGCCTCTAATCTCTCAGCTTCCTGCAGAAAAGCCGGTGGGTGATTTAGGACCAAGAAATAGCTTGGAAACCTATTTCTAGACCTCTTGAAGTAATAAAAGTCGGCAGTGGAATAGGGAGCCCCATCCAACACTCCTGACTTGATACGAAGCTGCCGGCCTAGAACCCGCTAAGTTGCTCTCTAACCTCTATGCAATACGTGATTTTTAGAAACCTCCCCCAGAAATCCACCCCGAGGTGAAAGGAAGCCTCGAGGCCAAAACATCCAGTGTTTCAGGTAAGAGGGTTGACCAAACAGATAGATAATTGGAGCAACCCTTTTCTTTTCTTTTCTATTTTCTTTTCTTGGGATAAAACGGGCTTGATCCTGTCCCTCGTAGGTGCCCTGCAAAAGGACAGCCAGCTGATACGATCAGTTGGAGCTGTTTACCTGTCCCTGTCAAAGAAGGCAGCCAAGGCTATTCCAGCCAGCTGGATTTTTTTGTCTTTTTCCCAGCCTTGGGTAAATCTCCAAAGAGGTTTTTGTTGTTACTGTTGTTGTTTTTCCCCTCTGTTCTCTTTCTCAGAAATTCAGGCTCTCGTCAAAAATTTTGAGGGCAGCTTGCAGTCCCTACACCTCAAATTTCAAGAGAGTTTGCAACTGTACGATAAGGTAAGGGGTGACTCTGGCATTTTCCCAAAAAAAGGAAAGAAAGATGTGGGTTTTACTTGGATGGGGGTGTGCCAGGTTTTAAAAATGGGCTTTGTGCTACATCAGAGATGTCCAACCTTGGTCCCGTCAAGATTTGTGGGCTTCAACTCCCAGAATTCCCCAGCCAGCGGTGCTGGGAGTTGAAGTCCACCCATCTTCAATTGGATGCTGGCTAGGGAATTCTGGGAGTTGAAGTCCACAGGCCTTTTAAAGGGACCAAGGTTGGACACCTCTGGGTTATATTCTAAAAGGTACTACTTTTATCATCTCTGTCCATAAGCTGCAATAAAACAATTAAACATGGCAGCACATATTTGAAACATGCAGAGCTTTTAACCTCATGGCCGTCTTGACCACCTCCTCCTCCTCCTCCCATCCCCACCCCAGTTACTTCGTGGTTTTATTTTTTTAACGCCACCTCGGGAAAAGAGGGCAAGGAAATCCTTGCTTCACCCGGGCATAGCCAGGTGGCCGTGCCAGAAAGCGTTGCAATGTTTCAGGTGTTGTCCAGCCCCGGTGGGACCGAGGAGGAGCTCGCCCACGTCCAGCAGAGGCTTTCTAGCACCTTCCGCTGGATGAAGAGCGAGCTGGCGGCCAGAGAGAGCAAGGGCAAAGCCGACGTAGCCACCGCCACCGACCCCTCGTCCTTCTGGCCGATCTGCCTCCAGGAGGGCGAGGCCCACGCGCTCCTGAAGCACTACTCTGACTCTCTCCTGAATGTGGTTCAGAAGAAGCTGGAGGAGGCCCGGAAAACCAGCCTGCCTTGAGGGACCCCCCCCCCCCCCGTTCCTGCCCCTTCCGCACATTTGCCACGCACAGATGTCCGTTTCGGTGGGACTCCCAAAGAGCTGAGACCGTGTGACACGAGCACCGATTCACGTGTTGCCTTTTAGCACTTTGTTCGCATCCATAGGAAAATCTCAAAGGTTCGCCCAGAAACGCTGACAATGTGAATGCCTCCTTTTACGGGAAAAGAAATAATAATAATAATAATAATGTTTTTATAAGACTGAGGAAAGAGGGATAAAATTCAAAAGGGGCGTCTTGAAATTCTCCTATGGTTGCTGTTTTAAACTCGGGTTGCAGCACAGCTTTGTAACGGTTTACTCTTTTTTTAAAAAAAGGTTTTAAATGTAATAAAATATTTTTGGATTTGAAAGAGAGGTGCAGTTTGACTTTGTCATGTGTGAAGCTCTGGGAGAGAACTTCCAGAGAGGCGGCTGTGTTTTCCTGTTTCAACCGAGTTTCCTTGCCCCTTTGTGAAAATCGACAAAACGATTGTGGCATCAATTTTCAATCGGTTCATTTTTATGTTTAAAATGTTAGCCTGCTTTCCAGTAAAATGCGTCGGAAAGCAAGCCACCTGCCGAGAGCATTCCGTTTCATCTCTGGGGCAGCTGAAAGAGCTGCCTTCCAAAGGATTTCAGCTCCGTGCCTACTGGGATTTTGACAAGCGGGAGCCGAAATCCAAGCTGGATTTTCACCACCACCCCGAACAGAGAGGCTATAGTAAAATAAGGAGCATGGATGGGGTGTCGTGTCTTGGAGTTGAAGGAGTCTCAGAGAAGCCCACCACAGGCCACACATCCTGTAACTGAATCTCTGCTCAGGGCTGAAAACCCCGCTTGGATTTGGCTGAAAACTGCCCACTGAAGGATTTCAGCTCCATACCTGCTGAAGATCTTTGGACTTCTGACTAGGGAATTCTGGGAGTTGAAGTCCGCACATTTCCAACTAGCAAGGTTTGAGAAACGCTGCATTAGAGCTAAGGATGAGGCAGGATTGCATTCCTGTAGCCACTTGGTTCAAGGAAGGTGTGGGGAGGGGGCTTCACAGGAAGCAGGGGTACAGGTAGTCCTCAATTTATGACTAAAATGGAGCCCAAAATTGCAGTTGTTAAATGAGACATTTGTTAAGTGAGCTTTGCTCCATTTTACAAACTTTTTAGCCACAGTTGGTAAGTGAAACCATTGCAGTGGTTAAGTTAGTAACACAACTTGTCAGAAGGTCACAAAAGTGGATCACATAACCTGGGGACACCTCCATAAATATGAATCTTCTGAATTTTGATTGTGTGACCACGGGAATGCTGCAACGGTCATGACTGTGAAAAATGGCCACTTGTTCAGGGCCGTTATAATTTGAACGTTCACTTAACGAACTGTGGGAAGTCAGAGGCGACCTGTACTTCACCTATTTTCGTTTGGGCTTGCAGGTGAATGTTTCCCAAAGCTCTGTCCAGGCTGCAGGTGAGCCGTTCCCCAGGGTGGTTTGTTAATCAAAAAAAGAAAAGGACGCGCCCATTAAAATCACACTGCTCCGAAACCTGACCACGGAAACAGGTTTATTCAAATCGGAGCACTCAGCGGGACATGGAAATCTGGTGCTGTTTGGAAAGAGAGACCTGTTTGCTTTCGAGTGCAAAGAAGCAGGAAGAAAAATCTTGGGGACACGAGGCTCCCCAACTCAACAACCCCCAGTTCCACTGGATTGATGATCTGGTTCAGGGATCCCAGTTTGATTTGCAAACAAAATTTGGCTTCACTTTCCCCCAATGTTTGGTCTAAGCTGACTTTCCTTCCCAGCCCCGTAGAAGAGAGAGAGAGAGAGTGGCTAGGCTCAGCTAGATGACCCTTGAGGAAGAGGGTCCCTTGTGCATCCTTGGCTTGGGAACTCCAGGAATTGAAATCCGCACGTCTTAAAATTGCCAAGATTGACAAGCGTGGGTAATGCAAAGGTTGGGTTGCTGTTGCACAATGATATTTCTGTGCTTGTCACTTTTTTTTGCTAATTTATCAAATGTTCTGCTTGAACATTTCCAGGCTATCCTACCTTGCAAGACTGTTGTGCTGCTGGTGGCAGAAGGCTTAGCTGGTCTTCTCATGTTCTGATTTTTGTCACAGCTTTTGACGGGTGGCAGTCAGAGGGATGGATAACTGACCTTCTCGCTACTCTCCAGAGTTAAATAGCAAGATTTGCATAGATTGAATGCACCCAGTATGCAAAAGAGATGCGATGAGATGTCCTCTCTCCATCCTACCCCATCCCAATTTAGATGCAAATTGTCAGGATATCAAGAGTTGCTCTTTTAAATCGCCCACCCACAGAAATCACTCCTGCTCATCGGAATTGTGTTGAGAGTTTGGACTTTTCTGGATGAGAGACAATTAGCACGGTCACTTCTGGAGTCTTTCCTATTCTTTTTGGGAGGAATTGGGGTCCTTGACTTGGAAAGAAAAAAGCAACAGTTTGCATTTAACATTTTTATTAGGGTTTCTTGGCAACACTGGCTCTTCAAATTGTTTGAAATTATAGGTCGGACTTTTATTGGGGAGTAAGTTCAGATTGTAGATTTGCTGAACCTAGGGGTTGGACTGGAAGACCTCTACGGTCCCTTCCAACTCTGATGTTCTTTTACAAGAAGAAATTAGTTGGTATGGAAGGAGACCTCCAGGTTTAGGCACGGGGGTGAGCACCGTAAAAGGTAGTTTCTTCTTCCTGGACATGAAGTGTCTACCTTAAGGAACCTTCCGTTGTTGGTCTTCACCGTCTTGCTCAACGCGTTGGTCCATCTGAACATCCATCCTGGGAGAAACCCAAACCCGGCATCCAACCAGCTATGCCAAAGTCCTTTCTGATAAAACGTCGTAAATCGGCACAGCCAGGAACACGGAACTGGGGGGACATCCCCGACCGGCTCCGGGGAGACTTGTACGTACCAGGTAGGTGAACTTCTAGAATAGTGTTTTTCTGAGCAGTGGCCATTGCGGTCATGTTGGCTGAGGATGATGGGAATGAGGGACTCCGCCTTCTGGAAGGCGGCCGGTTGGGGAAGAACTGCCAGCGGAGAGAGCAAGAGCACAAGGGAGTTTTCCTAGCATATTCATGGAGATGCCTTCTAGCAGGGGTCTCCAACCTTGGCCACTTTTAAGACTGGTGGACTTCAACTCCCAGAATTCCTCCTCCAGTCATGTTAGCTCAGGAATTCTGGGAGTTGGAAGCCCACAAAGTCTTAAAGTTGAATTCTGGGAGTTGAAGTCCACAAGTCTTAAAAGTGGCCAAGGTTGGAGACCCCTGCTCTACAGGTTCGTCCTCCACTTAACAACCACAATTTGAGCCCAAAACGTCCACTGCCAATTCTGCTAAGTGGGTTTTGCCCCATTTTACGACCTTTCTGACCACAGTTTTTAAGTAAATCACTGCAGCTCTTAAGGGAATCTGGCTTCCCCATGGACTTGGCTTGTAAAGAAGGTCACAGGAGAGGAAATCACGTGACCCCGGGATGCTGCCACCGTCATAAATACGAGTCAGTTGCCAAGCCCCCTGGATTTTCACCATGAGACCATGGGGACGCTGCCATCGTTACGTGTGTGAAAAACTGGTCGTCAGTCACTTTTGTCAGCGTCGTTGTAGCTTGCGGACCGTTAGTTCAGGGCTGCCTGTATTTGCAAAAGCCACTAAACAACTCATAAAATATTTCTCTGTTTTTTTAGAGGTGCCAACAGAAAGGGAGGGGAGAGCAGTGCAGCAGCTTGCAAAAACCAAAATCGCATTCCACAAATGTTTTCAAAGATAGTAACTAGGTGACCGAAGTTTCTGCCGCAACTGGAGAGCCTGATTAATGACTCTGGGCTATGGAGGTGTCCCATTGGAGAATATGAATTACGATACACCCGGGGGGTGGGGGAAAACCAGGATCAAGGGTGACAGTGAATGATGTGTCTCAGAGTCGGCTGCACCCAGGCAGTGCTGGCATGTTTACTCCTAATAAATCATATTGAAGCTTTGAAAATCCGGCTAGAGACTCATGATTAAAATGGGGGTAACTACTGGAGCCCTGACAGTGTCCTTGTTGGCTCCCTCGATGTCTTAGAGGGCGGAGCGGCCCCAGCCCTCGTGCACCCAAACCTCAGCAGCAGGAGCGAGTGGGATGGAGGAGACGCCCCCCATCACTTTCTCCAAAACCTGGTTTATCCGCAACCACCGGCCGTGGGAAAGGATCCCCCGGCCAACAAGGTAAGGCCACCCCAGCATGAAAAGACCCCGGGAAAACTGGATTCGGGAGCTTTGCAAATTCCATAAGTCAAGGGGGAGATTCTTCACAGGCTGCCTGCGTGGCCTCAGCCTTTGTCATTTTGGGGGGAGGGGGCAGCCCTGCAAGAGAATTTGGTATACGGTGAGATTTTGGGGGGAGGGGGGGCTGTTTTGACTTCGACTTTTTTTCCCTCCAAATTAATTTGGGTAATTATATTATCTTTTGATCCTGGTTTGTTGCCCAGAGTTCTTTTGGTAGATGGAGGGGTGGGAATGTATATATTTGGAAAGGGAGGGAAGGAGGGAGGAAGGGAGGAAGGGAAAGGGAGGAAAGGGAGGGAAGGAGGGAGGAAGGGAAACGGAGGAAAGGGAGTAAGGGAGGGAGGTGAAAAAGGGAAAAGGAAAAGGGAAGAAAGGGAGGGAAGGAGGAAGGATGGATGGAAGGAAGGAAGGTGAAAAGAAAGGGAGGGAGGAAGGGGAAAGAGGAGAAAAGGAAGAAAAGGAGGGAGGTGAAAAGGGAAAAAAGAAAAGGGAGGGAGGGAGGGAATTGGCCAATGGTGCGGGAAGCCGAGTGCTTCAGCCCATCGATAACTGGAGGGCCACAGATTCTCACAAACAAATCCTGATTGCCCAAATCTGTATATTTTTTTTTACCAACCTGGTTTGCATACTGTCAATTTGTCCCTCAGGGACCTTAGGAGCCTTCCTGGGTCTGTATCATGCGCCACCCCCCTCCTCCCTCCCTCCCTCTTTTCAGGGCAGGGGTCTCCCCGCCCAGGGGGGCTTCCAGTGCTCCGTCTGCAGCAAACGCTTCCCGCTGCAGCGCATGCTGAACCGCCATCGCAAGAGCCACAGTCCCGTCAAGAGGCACCTGTGCCGCTACTGCAGCAAAGGCTTCAACGACACCTTCGACCTCAAGAGGCACCTGAGGACGCACACAGGTGAGGGCTGGCAGGCCAGCTGGGAAGGGAAACACATTTACATCTGCCACGGCCAAGACCTCCACTTACAACTGTTCATTTAGTGACCGTTCCAGGGGGCAGGTCCACTAAGAAAAAAAAAAAGTGGTTTATAACTGGTGCTCGCATGACCACAATTGGGGGGCAGAATTTGCACCCCTAAGCAAGGCAGTGGTTTATCCAGTTGGGCCTGACTTCACAACTGTGATTTTTTTGTTGTTGCTGTGGTTGTTAAGCGAATCACGGCAATTAAGTGGCCATTAAGCGAATCCAGCTTCCCCCATTCACTTTCCTTCTTGGAAGGTCGCAATGGTCAGAAATACCCACCGGTTGTCGAACGCCCCAATTTGGATTGGTGCCACTTTGGGGGAAGGCTGTAAACGGTCGTAAATGCAAGTCCTGAGCCCCTTTTTCACAGGGCCAACTTTGAACGGTCGCTAAATGTACCTTTGCAAACTCCCGCCTGTCGCTGCCCGCAGGCATCCGTCCGTACCGCTGCTGCCTCTGCCAGAAGGGCTTCACCCAGCGCTGCTCCCTGGAGTCTCACCTGAAGAAAATCCACCGCATCCCCCAGACCTACGGCTACCGGGAACGCCGGGAAAAGCTCTTTGTGTGCGAGCAGTGCGGCTTCACTTGCGGCACCAGTGACGAGTACTATGGGCATGCGGGCCAGGGCCACTCCGCCGGGCCCTACCTGGGGGGCGGCTTCCCTGAGCCCTGAGCAGCAGCTTTTCAGGCTCAATTGCACCTTCTGCTCAGATAAGAGGCCGAAGCCAGGCAGGTGTGTCTTTTGGTTTTGTTGTTTTTTTTAAAAACTAGACGCCGAGGCTGTAGCCTTTTCTGTGAAAAATAAATCATTTATTAGAGCAAAGGACAATTCAGACAGGCTGAACGGATAAATAGTGGAGAATCGCAGCGGGGAAGTCATGGGTGGTAGGAAGAGGACGCCTCGGAGGGTTTCACTCTGTCCAACGGTGACCGCAGTGGGGGGCTGTGCAGACATAGTAGAGGCGCATGGCATCCTGGGAAAGAAAGGGGGGGGGGAGGCAGCCATGTGATGACCCAAAGCGTGAAACAAAAATAACACAGTCACAAAAGTAGAATAAATTCCCTTTAATGCCTCCAACTCGGCCTCCAATGTCCAGTTATCCTCAGCAGGAGATCAAACTCTTCCAAAAACAGTTTACAAAGGGAAAAAAATGCAGTCCAAACTCAAAGTACAGATAAATTAGAAATAAAAAAACCCAACACAAACGACACTGAAGTCATTAACACGGCAGGCCAGGATAATAAATTGCAGACTTTCAAAGGATAACGCAGCACCCACAGTTGGGAGGACGCCAAAACCCAGATAAGCCTCGGCCAAGATAATGCACACTTTGCTTCCAGCAAGGTGCTGTGTGCAAACGCCCTTCTTATATCCTGTTCTCCCAGCTGCAACTAATGAAGGGGATCAGGGCCCTTTTCTCTCCTGTAAGCCAGGTTGCTCCCTTCTCCGTTCCTCCCTGCATGCCCTAGAATGAAGAGGGGATGGCCCTGGGTCTTCCTCTGAATACCCAGCCATACTGTGCCCTTCCCCCATGTCTTCCACAGCCACCGGGGCAACACTCCCACTCCCTGTCAGCTGCTAAATTTCCCCCTCAGAATCAGACTCCAACAAGGGCATGACAGAAGCAAAGGATCTCCAGCGGGCTCCTAAATCAGCTCTTTCTGATCCGGTCTTCTCTAGACTAGTTGGGGTACCATCCTCTTGCCCACAAGGGTCACAGAGAGGGGGTGGTTGAGGCTGAGACCGCCTGGAAGGGCCTCCAATAGCAAAACCTGAAAATTCTGCATTTCCAAATCCTGCAAAGTTTGGGCTAGAGATTAAGATACCAGGTGACAGGGAGTTCTAGTCTCAGCACAAAAGCTGCCTGGGTTACTTTGGGCCAATCCCCAGGACATGGTGAGTTCTAGTCCCGCCTTAGGCATGAAAGCTGGCTGGGTGACTCTGGGCCATTCCCCCTCTCTCAGCCCAACCTACCTCACAGGACTGTTGTTATGAGGAAAATAAAAATAGGAAGGAGAAGGATTGTGGAATGTGTGTGCCGCCTTAAGCGATTTGTAAGGATAAAGGCGGGATGCATACAAATAAGCAAACATCTCTGTCCAGAGCCCAGGTTGAACACTTTTCACTCCTATTATATCAACTGAAAACTCAGTCAGACTTGGCTCCAAAGGCATCCAGGTTTGCGATGACAACCCATCTTGGGGCAGCAAAGGCCCATCATGGCATTTCAGAGCGATGTCATCCTAAGGCGAAACCCTCAACCACCCTCCTCAAGTCAAAAGGGCACCTCCTTACCTCAGCCCTGGCGCTGTGAGATTGGAAAAAGACAGCTTCTTTGTGGCCACACCTGGAAGGCAAAACCAGGCGTCAAGCAAGGTAGGGAAACAAATGCAGAACGTGGCTGGTGGAATTCTCTCCGGTCTCCATTTGATCAACTGGACCTGGGTGTGCGCACAGACACATACACACGATGCCTGGGCAGGCTGCAAGCTCACTCTGCAGTGGGTCACCCGGATAGGAAGGTTGGATTGGGGCAGTCAGCAGTATTCTAACTTTCACAGTTTAGTTTGCTTTTATTGTCACTGCACCTCGTGCAACGAAATTAAATACCATCTTCACTGTACATTAGGACTATGAAAATAAACACAAACACACCTCCTTTCCCATTCTACACATTGAATGGACTTTACTGTCCATCCCCAACTATTTCTGCTGGCCTCCCCTCTCCAGGGCCTGGCCAATTTCCAAATCTTTTTTTCCCTCACCCTCCAAATTTGGCCCCTTTCTCTGCTGCTTGCAAAGCTCTCTTTTTTTGAGGCTCGGAAAGAGAGGCGGACAGAATCCCAGCCCCTCAGCCTGGTTCAGGATAAAAATCAGGATAAAATCTCAAAGAAAGCCCCCAAATTCTGCTCGCTTTCAAGCTTTAGAATAGTGTTTCTCGACCTCAGCAACTTTAAGAAGTGCAGACTTCAATTCCCAGAATTCCCCAGCCAGCCAGGTACAGTTTTAGAAGAAAGCTACTGATTTCTACCACATGCCTCCATCTGTTGTGGTTAGCCGGCAGCAGGTGTGGACGGCTGAGGAGAGCGAGGACTCAGATGAGGGGCCAGGACCATTAGGGAGTGGACTGCTGCCTTCAGAGATTATGGGGGCTGGCAGCAGCGACGAGTAGGTTGCCAAGGAGCCTGTGCCAAGTGCGCGTGCGTGCAGGGCTGCTCGCAGGAAAGAGCAGCTGCAGCAGCACGGGCAACTCGGGAGTAAGGCTGCAAGGTAATGGCCCTTCCTTCAAGAAGATAAAAGCCAGCTGTGAAACGAACCTTCTTTGCAGGAAGCAAAGATGTTTTGAAACTCAGCCTCATGGACATTCCAGTATCTTAAGTTGGTATTTGAAGACTCTTGTGTTGTGAAATATTTCTTATCTGTGATTCTTGGCTGTCTTGCACAGTTTTGGCGAGGTTTGTGCTTATCAAAGTTAATTAGTTTGCTGCAGCCTTTTAACCGGGGATTCGTTAGACTCATTAAAAGGTTTCTGTTCCCTTTGGTTATTATTTTATTGGAAAAGGGTTTGGGTCAGAACACCATCAGAAGACTTTTTTTAAGCTAAAGCAACTAATACTCACTTCTGACAGGGGTGATCCTCCGTCCGGGGCAGAGTGGGATCCTGGGAGACATCCGCGATGATCTGTGTTAATTCACTGAAAGCAAAATACTAGATTTATTTATTTAACCTGGGTGGCCTGGTTTACAACAAATAAAAACAATCCAATCATAGGAAATACCAGACAGTCCTCGGCTTATGGTCACAATTAAGTCCAAAATCTCTACTGCTAAGCAGGCAGTTGTTAAGTGAATTTTGCCCCATTTGACTTGTCTTGCCATCGTTGTTAAGCGAATCCCTGTAGTTGTCAAGTTAGGAACACGGTCGTTAACTGAATCTGGCTTCCCTGTTAACTTTGCTTGTTGGAAGGCTGCAAAAGGGGAACACGTGACACACCCCCCCCCCCGGGACACTGTGACTGTCGTAAATGCGAGCCAGTTGCCAAGGGTCTGAATTTGGATCATGTGACCACAGAGAGGCTGCAACGGTCATACTCGTACGTGTGAAAAATGGTCATTAGTCACTTTTCTCGGTGCTGTTGCACCTTTAAATAGTCACTAAAGGGATGGTTGTAAGTTGAAGACAACCTATATACCATAAAAGAAAAAAGAAAAAAGGAGGTTGGACTAGAAGACCTCCAAGGTGCCTTCCAACTGTGTTATTCTAAGAAAAACAACAGCAGCCAGACACGATCTAATCGGTCTTATGTTATAACCTAGAAATGGGCTCTCGCCAACACCGAGGTCCCAGGCTCAACCACCAAGCCAACTTTTCAAGGCCTTACGGAAGACCAACCAGGGCGGGGTCAATCTAATCTGGGGAAACGATGCCCCAAAGGGCGGGTGCCACCACAGGTGAGGCTCTCCTTGCCAGCCCACATCCCTAGATGAAGGTACCCACAGTGATCAGATAGCAGGGGTACAAACAACTGAGCAGAAACAATGCTGGGCTTAAACCACAAAAAAGATTTTGAGGCTAACGCCCAGTGCCTTGGATTGCACCTGGAAGCTGGGGAGCACCCGGTTTCACAATTTGCAAGAGCAGAGCCAGTGGGGGTGACCCTGCCGCCCCCCCCCCTCAGTCTGAGGGGCACGGAGGGGGGTTCCTCCCCAAACTTCTCCCCCCAGCGAGCAATTTTTTCTTCTTCTGGGGTCCTCCAGGTGTCAGGGCTCCAACAACTCTACCCCCATTCAAATCATAAGTCTCTAGCCGCATCCCTCACAGTAAAAAAAATATGATTTATTAGGAGTGGCCATGTCGGCGTTAGCTGGGTGCAGCCAACACTAAAATACATCATCCATTTCCTCCTTGACCCTGGTCTTCCCCCCCATCCCCTGGATGTATATTCTCCAATGGGACACATCCATAGCCAAGAGTCATCAACCATGCTCTCCTGTAATAATCTTGTGCGCCAACAGCTTGGGGCTGCCAAGGCGATTATCGGAGGCATTTGAGGAATGCACTATTTCCCCCAATTCCCTTTCTGCTGGCAGCTAAAAAGACCAAAGGAGAATCTTTTGAGTTGACATTAGGACTTACTCCACTTCGTGGGTGATCTTGTTGACGTAGATGCAGCTGTTGTCAGCTTCCTGCTGGTAGTCGCAGTTCCGGCACTGGCGGAGAGAGAGAGGGGAGGAGGAAGAGAAGGGTTAAAAAAGGAAGGTGTAAGGCCCGGATGTCCCGTCACCACCACCCAGGTGCCTTGGCCAGGTGGCCATGCAAGCTCCCATGGCTGATGGCGCTTGGGAGGCCTCGGAGTCCAAACGCTTCCATGGCTTCAATGGGGAAATGGATAGGTCAAACTCCCACGCCCCCCCGCCCCCGTAGCAGGGGGGTAGAATGGCTGGGGAACTCTGGGAGTTGTAGTCCATCCATCTTCAACTTCATTGAGGCTGGGGGCTTCTGGGACTCTTAAAGGGGACAAGTTTGAGAAGCAGGTCCAGGCAAAGTGTCTCAAAGTGGGGCAAGAGAGGCTGAGACACACACACACACACACCCAATTTTCAGGCCCATCCCAGATTTTCAGGGAAGCCGGGGTCTCGCTGGGCCCTTCCAATGGCTTCTAACCCATCAAGCCTCTTGGGTTGGTGACGGCCTCTCAACCTCGCCCCCTCCCTTTAATAATAAGGGTCAGGACTTCAACTCCCAGAATCCCCCAAGCGAGCCAGCCAGGTGCCCACGGAGAGGAACATGCTGGGAGATGGAAGTCCGCGCCTGTTGGGCGGGCCAGGCCTCCCCCACTTACCGCGTAGAGCAGGATCCGGTTCTCCTTGTCCTCCTTCGGGTACAGCATGTTGTTGCTGGGGGAGAAGGAGCAAGAAACGGCGGTGAGGCCTTTCGAAAAACAGGCCCGGAGAGCGCGCGAAGGGGAGGGGAGGATGGGAAATACGGTTCAAGGCCTCGCGGACTACCGCTCCCATGCTCTAATGAGTCCGGGCTCTCCCTGACCCTCCGCACCCCTCACCATTCCTGGCAGAAGCGGATTCCCACAAAGCCCGGCTCGTAGGCCCCTTCCGACTCCATGGCAACCGCGCCGAGCGGTCTCCGGCGCCACTGCGCACGCGTCTGAGATGACTACGCAGGCGCATTGTCGACTCTCGGGGGGGGTTCTGGCGACGCTTCGTCTACGGCAGGCCGCGCGGGTCGCGATTCTCCCGAAGCCGAACGTCTCCGAAGGAAGCGGGATCTGGGGAAGGTGACGTCACCAGGGCAGTTATGTTATCAGCACGTTGACGTCATCTCGACGTCCCGTCCGCTTTGACGTCATTTCCGGAGTGCCCAAGGTGGAGGTCTTCAGTGGCAGTGGAAGGACCCATCTCCCTTGAGAGACCCATAATGCTGGGCAAGATGGAAAGAGATGAGAAGGAGGCTGTAGAAGCTGAAAACCCACCTCTCTTGAGACACCCGTGATGCTGGGCAAGGTGGAAGGAGAAGAGGAGGAAGATGGAAGGGTTGAAGGACCCATCTGTCTTTGGAGGCCCATAATGCTGGGCAAGGTGGAAAGAGATGAGAAGGAGGCTGTAGGAGCTGAAGAATCCATCTTCCTTGAGAGACCCATAATGCTGAGCAAGATGGAAGGAGAAGAGGAGGAGGAGGAAGGACTCAGAGCTGGCTGGGGAATTCTGGGAGTTGAAGTCCCCCACCTCTTCAAGTGGCCAAGCTTGAGAAACGCAGACCTTCTGAAGAAGATGGGGTCCAAGATGTTCCTTCAGGAAGAAGGTTGGGGAGGCAGGGCCACATCACCCCCTTCCCAAGGCAGGTGACTGGATGAAGATGCCACCTGGGAAAGACCTCCCCCCACCCCAAGAGACATCAACAAAGAGGGCTATATAGAATATTATTGGCCAGGTGTGGTTGGACACACAAGAATTTGTCCCTAGTGCATGAGCTCTCAGTGCACATCTAAACAGCAAGTCATAGGTTGCATAGCGAGGTAGAGCTGGCCTGAGAGCCATAGCAGAACTGAGAGGCTGCCTTTTAAGAGAGGTTGGGATGGGAAAGGTGGGAGAGATTTTTATATTTCTTCCTCTCCTCGGCGGAGTTTGGCACTTGATGTTCCAGCAAACCAAACCATTTTAGACTTTCTAATCAAGGGGATGGAACAGCAAAGCCAGCAATTAGGTTGCGGACTGTGAAAACAGGAAGGATATGAAATATTATGACGATATGGTAAATATTATAGTGGAACAAAATATATAAAGGAATATATATAAATGTACATATAGTTAAAATTTATGTAAAAAGTATATGTACTGATACCGAAGTGTTGCAATGAATGGAGACCGTGTTGTAAAATAAGGAAAGCTGTTTAATAAAAATGTATTTAAAAACAAAACAAAACAGGAAGGAGCTGAAACTTTCAATCAGGGCTTCCCAAATGACCCCAAATTGAGTAGAGATGGGATTGACACACAAATCCTTCACCCCATCACAACAAAGACATTTAAATTACCTTAAATGGTTTTACAGATAATCCTCGACTTATAACCCATTTGTTTAGTGACTACTCAGTTACAGTGGCACTGAACAAAGAGACTTACGACCGATCTTCGCACTTAATGATGGTTGCAGCATCCTTACAGTCACAGGATCAAAATGTGGACTGCAGAAAAAACAATGGCTACCAACCTACCTTCAATCGAGGACCTGTATACTGCATGAGTCAAAAAGAGGCCTGTGAAAATATTTACAGACCCCTCACATCCCGGACATAAACTGTTTCAACTCCTACCCTCAAAACGATGCTATAGAGCCCTGCACACCAGAACAACTAGACACAAGGGGAGTTTTTTCCCCAACGCCATCACTCTGCTAAACAAATAATTCCCTCAACACTTCAACTATTTACAAAGTCTGCACTACTATTACTGTTAATCTTCTCATCACTCCTTATCACCCATCCTCTCCCACTTGTGATTGTAGGACTATAACTTTGTCACTTGCATCCTTACGATTTATATGGACTGTTTCCTAGTATGATTTGACTGCTGATTGTACCCTATGACTATCATTAAGTGTTGTACAATATGATTCTCAACTCCTGACGAATGTATCTTTTCTTTTATACTGAGAGCACTTGCACCAAGACAAATTCCTTGTGTGTCCAATCACACTTGGCCAATAAAGAATTCTATTGTTTGGCCAAAGGGTGTTTGTGTGTCTCTGTCTATGTCCTAGCTCAGGTTATGAGCTCTGTATGGACCCCATGACTTACAGTACCCCCTGCAGTGACTTATAGTCCCAGCAGCCATTAAGCATGAATTAACTTGTCAGGATCACTGTAGAGGTAATCCTCGAGTTGTGGCCATTCATTTAGTGACTGTGAAGTCACAATGGCTGTGACACAACCATTGCGGCATCCCCATGGGCATGAGGTCAAAATTGTCACAAAGAAAGGGGCAAAATTCACCTCACTACTGTCTTGCTTAGCGACAAAGAAAAATATGGGGCTTGATTGCGGTCGCAAGTCAAGGACTACCTGTACCATCCCAGACAAATGAGTCGTTGAATCTTTTCTTGAAAGCCTCTGGGGATGGAGCGCCCACAATTCCGGGAAACAATCTGCACATCTCTTTTTACAGCGGAGTCAACCAGCCAAATGCCAGCAAGAGAACATTTAGCTTCTCCTCTCAACCATCTTCCATGCACCGCTAGGAATTTGGACCTGGTGGCAGGAGACAAGTTAAGCAGGTATTTTGGCCAAGGAGGTGGAGCACCCCATCCATTTCCCCAATCAGGAGGGTTTATAGAGCCTTTGGGGAAGGTTCCGGATCAACAGGAGAGCACCTTCAACCTGGGACAATGTCTTGGCTGAGAGGGATCTTCCACGGGGAGCGCCAGAAGCCGAAATGACTTTTGAGTGGCCCTACACAGATCTACCCCACATTATCCTGGGCGAGTTTGCAGGGCGCGGATTCGGCTGATGTGGTCGGTTGAGATCTTGAGGAGAGCAAGAGTCCAGAACTGAGAACAGGACAGGAGAAACAGAAGCAAGGACAGATCTCATGGACAAAAAGGAAAAGACACCAGAGTATGGGTGTCCATACCAAAATAACCTTCGTGAAGTTTGTGGGATTCTTTGGTGTGGGGTCCTTGGTGGTCTCTGAGCTTTCTTGCAGACATTTTATGACCAAACTTGGTAACATCCTCAGTGCTAGGATAGAAGGGAGGAGGAGGAGGAGAGTGTAAGGGTCCTTAGAGCTCTCTGGAATTGGTGGTTTTCTTGTAGATGTTTCATGATCCAACCAGGTAACATCATCAGTGCTAGAAGGGAGTGAGGTTGGCTCTCTGTCCCTTCTAGCACTGATGATGCTACTAAGTTGAGTCATCAAACGTCTGCAAGACGAACACCAACCTCAGAGAATACCCAGAATCCTAGATGTGTTCATTGAGAAGCAAGTTCTCTTGTATCAGTGGAGTTCCTCCTACGTGACCCTACTAGAGACTCTAGGGGCCCCTATCCATAGCCCTACTGACTAATGTCTTCCCACAACCACAGCTAAGTATCCTGAGGTAAAGAAGCTGATGGGACCCGACCCCAACCTGAAATGGCTGGTGAATCTCCTGGTTCTCATACAGCTTAGTGGCCTGCTATTTGGTGAAGGACTTGCCGTGGAAATGGCTGGAGAATTCTGGGAGTTGGAGTCCACAAGTCTTAAAGTTGCCAAGGTTGGGGACCCCTGCACTAAGGAGTTTGCTTTCCATGTATGTGTTTTATTTATTTATTTCTCAAAGGCACATTTCATAGTATCATCAACTCTTAAAGCTGGAAGGGACTAAGGCTGGGGGATTCTGGGAGTTGAAGTCCACAAGTCAAAAGTCGCCAAGGTTATGCAACCTTTTTATTTCCCCGTGCATAACTTTGCTTTTCACAGTGATGGGTGTGATTGATGCGCCTCTGTCCAATGGGGGAACTAAACTGGGGTGCATACTTTGCAAAGGGTCAGGGCCCTGAAGTGAACCCCCTGGCTTCCTTGCCTAGGCTAGAACCCCCGACAGGCGTTGCACTGCAAGTCCCATGCTCCCCAGTCATTCTGCATAGAGAAGACAATCCGCGCCAGCGTCAAAACCGGGATTTTTCTTTTTCCAGGACCAAATTTGGAGCCCTTCTTTCGGTGCAAGGATGCCCCGGGACCCCCGCCCTCCTTGCACGAGCACCACAAAAGCACCACGCAGTTGCAAACGCAGCTTTCTGTCCTCAGCCTCCAGGGAAATCCTGCCCTTTTCTCCGTCAGCCGCCCGGCTTCGGCCTCGCTCGCCTCTCTCCACCGCGCCTCCTCATTGGCCGTTTCCTCTCCCGCGAGTTGCCTCGCGGCTTCCTATTGGCGGGCTTCCCCGCCCGGGCTTCAAGGACGGCCGAGGGCAGAAACTCCGCAGGAGAAAAGAAAAGGCCGAGACGCGCAGGACCGCGGGCGGAGGCGGGGCGGGCGCGGCGAGCGGGGCGGGGATTGGCCAGCGGGGCGAGCGGCGGGGCGCTGATTGGCTGACCGGAGGGAGCGACCCGTGAAGGGGCCTGAGGTGTGGCGGTACCGGGAGAAGCGACGGAGGCGGCGGCCGGGATGAGCGTGACCGGGACCCCCGCGGTGGTGTCGGTCTCCATCAGCAGCAGCCTCAACTCCTTCCGCGCCCTGAAGAGATATGCCCGGGGCCTCACCATCGCCGAGTTCAAGGTAGGCCGGAGGGCGGCCACCCACGCCCATCATCCCCAGCCCGATGGAAGAGGGAGTCCGTGGCGCCGGGGGCTCTGAGGCGGGGGTGCTGGAGGACTACCACAACCATCCGCCCCAGCGGCTATCGGCACGGGCCCCCTGCTGGCGCGTGTCACCCCCTTCTCCCCCCCCCCATGGGGCTCTGCCGGCGTGGCTTAGGGGTGTGGGAGTCCAGGTGCCCTAAATGCCCCATGGAGGTTCTGGCGGGGGGGGGAGTGTTATTAGGGGCGGAGGGCTGCAGTCTGCGCCCCTCCCCCTCCCTCTCTTCCTGCCAAGCCCACCTGGCAGGGCTGTTGTGTTGGGGGGGGGGGTTTCAGGCTGCTGAATCAGCATCAAAAACGGTCCTATAATTGTGAATATTCTGCAAGGCAAAAAAGCAAAAGGGGGATGGCAGCCCAGAGGGGAACCTCGGCCTTCGCTCCTAAAACACATACAGGGCTTCATTCACCAGTAGATTTATCCTCAGTTAGAACATTATTATATAATTATATTTATTTTATATATATAATTATACATCATTGTGTGAATACACACACACACACACACACATACACATATATATTTTCTGAGGTTTTCGCGGGTATTTGTATGTGGATCTTTGGTTATTCGGGTTTTCTCCCGCGTAAAATTGGAAGTATCTAGGCCAGTCATCCCCAACCTTTTTTATGCCACGGCCCGGTACCGGCATCAGCTGGG
>NW_020717118.1:6842-20422 GCF_900518725.1 Notechis scutatus | reverse complement strand
GCAAGACCCAGGATACCACAACAAAAGAACTCACAAGCCCATCACACAACCCATTACCCAAGCCGTTAAAACACAAGAGGCTAACGACCCAGGAGATGACAGCACAAGATCCAGGATATCTCCACAACAAAAGGCCATTACACAGCCCATTATACCAACATCAACTCCATCAACCAATCAAGAGGCTGCAGCACAGCCAACCAGCCCAGCACACCATCCCCCACCACTTGTATATAGAGAGAGATGGCAGCTCCGGTCACACACTGCTTGCACTGGCACTAAGCCGAAAGCACCAGCCTGAAGATGGCGAGTGGGACCTCGCCGAAACGTTGCCTAGATACTTTGAATCTTACGCGGGAGAGAACCCGAATAACCAAAGATCCACATACAAATACCCGCGAGAACCTCAGAAAACATATATATATATATATATATATATATATATATATAATATGTATGTATGTCTAGGTGTGTTCGGGTCTTTTCCCGTGTAATATTAAGAGTATCTTGGCGACGTTTCAGTGAGGTCCCACTCGCCATCCTCAGGCTGGTGCTTTCGGCTTCATGCCAGTGCAAGCAGTGTATGATCGGAGCTGCCGTCTCTCTATAAATACTGTGGGGGTGGGGGCTGGTGTGCTGGGCTGCTTGGCTGCACTGCTGCCTCTTGATTGGTTGATGGAGTTGATGTTGGTGTAATGGGCTGTGTGATGGCCTTGTGAGTTTTGTTGTGGAGATATCCTGGATCTTGTGCTGTGATCTCCTAGGTCATTTGTTTTGTAGTGATCTTTTTTCCATTAGTCTCTCGTGTTTTAACAGCCCATCACACAACCCATTACCCAAGCCGTTAAAACACGGAATCCTGCACTCACAAACAAAAAAATCTCCACACCACAAGCCAGGCAAACACCTGGGTACAAACAGATCCCCCCGATACCTCCAGCTCAAACACACCCCAACCAGGCACCCAGATGAAATCTAGCTTCCTAACAAATGATAGCCGTCCATTTACTCGGAGCCAAGCTGCACTAAAAGCCTCCAATACAGGAACACAATGTTGCCAGCCAATCAAGACAAAAAAAAAGCCACAAAACAGACAGAAGATATTAGAAACACCAATCAAGCAGAACACAGCAAACTCCAAGACCAATAAACACAGACCAAGACTCCCAACCAATCAGGATGAAGAAAAAACCATTCTGGCACAGCAGTAGGCTAGCCCCAAATTTCAGACGCCTGGCCACCAACTCATATTTATGACTGTTGCAATGTCCCGTGATCCCCCTTTTGTGTGACCTTCTGAAAAGCAAAGTCAAATGGGAAAGGCAGATTTGCTTAATGACCATGATTCACATAACTGCAAGGATTTCCCTTAACAACAGTGGCAAGAAAGGCTGTCGAATGGGGCAAAACTCACTGAATGGCCATCTCACGCTCAGCGGCAGTGGAAATGTTGGGCTCAGTCATGGTCGTACGTCGAGGACCGCCTGTATCTGTGAGGAATATTCCTCCTCCTGACAGGCTTTCTCCTCTCTTGGTAGTGCAAGCTGGAACTTGTTGTCGGGAGCCCAGCCTCGTGCATGGAACTGGAACTCTACACCCCGGATGATAAGTTTGTGATGAAGCTGGACCGCGATGAGGCCTTGCTGGGCTCTTACCCGGTTGACGATGGACACCGAATCCATGTAAGTGTGTGTCATGCCCCTGTCGGAATCTGATTCTGAGGGGGAGGCCGAGCAGCTGACTGAGTGGGAGAGTGGCTCCGTTGGCTGTGGAGGAAACTGGGGAAGGGCAAAGTCTGGCTGGGCAGAGCAGGGGAGAGGTAGAACAAGGGAGAGGCAGTTTGGAGGAAGAGCCAGGCCCACCCCCTCTTCATCTTAGGGTACGCAGGGAGGAATGGAGAAGGAAGCAACGTGGGTCGCGTGGCTTATGGGGGAGGAAAGGGCCCTGATTCCCTTTATTAGCTGCAGCTTGGAACACAGGGTTTAAAAAGGGAAGCTGCGCACAGCAACTTGTTGGGAACAAATCCTGAATTATCTGGTATCGTGGAGGCTGATCTGTGTTCCTGGCGTCTTCCCAACTGTGTGTGTTTGTTGGTCTTTCAAGTCTGCAATTCCTTCTCCTGCCCTGTCAAGTTAATTACTGCAGTGTGGTTTGTGTGGATTTTTAGTTACAGTTTGTATGTACTTTGTTTTCGGACTGAATTTCCTCCACTTAAAGGCTGTTCCTGGGAGAGTTTTTTCTCCAGCCGAAGGTAACCTGGACATTGGGGGCCAAGTTGGAGATAATAAAGGGACTCTTCTTGCTTATTTGATTGTGTTGCCTTTGTGCCACGCCCCTTTGGGTCATCACAGTCTACCTGCATTCGAGTTCTTTCCTTGGGGCTTCCCCTGTTGCAAAGAACTTTTCTTTTTAAATTCTCTCGGGTATCCCTGAACGGGGGTCTCCAAACGTGGCACCTTTAACACAGGTGGACTTCAACTCCCAGAATTCCCCAGCCAACTATGACTTCTGGGAGTTGAAGTCTGCAAGTCTTGAAGTTGCCCACTTGAGGGACCCCTGAGTGAGTTGAACAACATTCAGCTCTGCTTCTGGGGACTGGAACCCACCACTGACACAAAGTGGACGCCTTCTTTCGCCCTGTAGGTGATAGACCGAAGCGGGGCAACGATCGGGGAATACGAAGACGTCTCCAAGGTGGAGAAGTTCCAGATTTCGGATACTGAATACGAGAAGCGAACAGGTAAGAACCAGAAGTCATGTCCCCCCCCATGTGGGAGGTTGGAGCAGCAAATGCTATTTTATCCCAGAAACGGGGTTTAGAGCTGGGGTCTCCCCAACGGTGCAACTTTACAACTTGTGGACTTCAACTCCCAGAATTCCTGGACCAGCATTGGAATCTCTGGATGAAATGGAAATATGGGGTGGGAGGGAAATCCTCTCGGCCTTGAAACCGACCTCATTTCTCCTTCATTGAGAGAAATTTATTTCTTAAGAATAAAAATAGGATTTTATATATATACAACTCTCTCTCTCTCTCTCTCTCCAGTATATATCAATTCCCCAATATACATAAAAATAGAGATGTTGATAATACATACATAAAAATGTATTTATGTATCTCGTATATGTATATATATATGTATTCCATGTAATTTTATATATCTAATCTATATGAATGTATGTGTGTGTGTGTATATATATGTATGTATGTATGTATGTATGTATGCTCACACGCACACACACACACACACACACACACACACTTACCTACCTACCTATTTGGCTTGTCTTCTACCCTGCTGGAAGGAACAGAAAGCATTGAAAAGGATGGTCCTCTTGCACCAGAGGTCTCCAAACTTGGCCACTTTAAGGCATGTGGACTTCAACTCCCAGAATCCCCCAGCACCAGCAGAGCTTGCTCTCTTGCGATCCCTTCCTCTGCAATCTCTTCTCTTTGCGGGAGAGGAGAAAAAGAAACAGACACGACTGGCTGGCTGGGGAATTCTGGGAGTTGAAGTCCACAAGTCTTCAATTTCCCAAGGTTGGGGCCCCCTGCTTTGGTCTCTTCCTTCCCCACTGGGATGCTTTTCTGTAAACTGAATTTTTAAAAACTAAACCAACGGAGGGAGGTTTCCTTTTTGGAGGCCGGGCAAGCCCAAACGTCTCTGCTCATCCGCTGGCTCTGCCCCACAGACACGGCCCGCTCCTTCATGAAGCGCAGCCACCTGGGACAGTACAACAAGGAGGAAATGTCGAGGAAGGAGTCCGAGTTGGAGCAGAAGCTGGTGGAGGAGAAAGCCCTGGCAGAGGCCATTTCCGTGGGGGCCAGGTGCGAAGTGCGGGTATCGGGGCAGCCCAGCAAACGGGGGACAGTCATGTACGTGGGTGAGTATTCGTAGGACTTCCAGGTCCCAGAAGTGCTTTCCAAAAGGCAGCTGGACTTTTGTTGGTTTTATTTATATTTTATTTTATTTTTTCTTTGAAAACGTTTAGCCTCTCATCCAAGAAGCTTCTTCACTTCTCACGACTCCTTCTTTTGGGTTTTCACAGGCTTAACAGAATTTAAACCTGGTTACATGGTTGGGATCAAGTATGACGAGCCGTTGGGAAAACACGATGGCAGGTAATTTCCCTCTTCGTTCCGTTGTTGGCCTTGTGGATGTCCACAGCCCCCCACTTTTGGGAAGTGGGGGGGGGGGGGTTTCCTGAGTTCCTGGCTGGGAAAAAATAGAGTCCACGGGGGGAGAATTTTTATTTATTTTATTTATTAATCAAAGGTACATCACAGAGCTCTCCAAACTTGGCAACTTTTTAAGACTTGTGGACTTCAACTCCCAGAATTCCTTGCTGGGGAATTCTGGGAGTTGAAGTCCACAAGTCTTAAAAAGTTGCCAAGTTTGGGGACCCCAGACTTAAACCAACATAAGTTTGCCTGAAATAGGATTGGTCTAGAACAGGGGGTCGCCAACCTTTTGGGCCTCGGGGACCATCAAACTCATAATTTTAGATCCCAGGGACCACTAACTGGTTCTGTGGGTGTGGCCTAATTTGTGGGTGTGGCTTGGTGGTCATGTGACTGGCTGGGCATGGCTTGCATGTAAATATTATAAATATTTATATAAATATTGAATTTTTTATAAAAAAAAGCAACTTTTACCCAAAATCAGGCAAAGCTGGCAGGCATATTGAGTTACTCACAGAATCATTCAGTGATCTATCTGTCTGCCATCGGCTAGCTCAGTCTCTCAAATTTCCTTGCTGTGAGTCTGCACTGAATCATAGAACCTTCAGTCCTAAGGGAGGTTCGGCTGTGCTTAAAAGCAGAGCCGAAGATCTAAAGACTAGCTAGAAAGCAAGAAATCCAACCATTTCCTGCTTCCTAGCTAATCTAAGTCTCCCGGCACAGCAGAACAGTTGATGGTCGGAAAAAGGAAAAATAGCAACTTAGCAGGCAAGTTTGGCAGGTAAGGAGTGAGTGGGCGGGGAGGGTTCCTGCAGGCCATGTGGACGGTGCAGCCTTTGTTTTCCCTCAAAGCCTGGATTAATTGCTTTGGGGGGGGATGCTCTGGGGGTGACATTTCTCTGTGGACCACCAAAATTTTCTCCCACCGGTTGGCGACTGCTGATCTAGAAGACCTCCGTGGTCCCTCCCAGCTCTTGTTAACCTGTTAACTCTGGGTCTCCCTGAGAGACAGTGTTGAATGCTGAACCCGCAGAAGACCAAGAGAAAAAGGAATGTTTCCACCCTTAGGAGCAGAATGCTAGGACCCCCCTGTAGAATCCCTTCCTCCTGTTTGAAAGCAAAGCTAAACCCTCAACTTCTAATGCAAAGGAAAAATGATGTCAGGTTTATGCAAATCAGGCCAATTTCTATTGTTTTGGCATCAGTGCACTCCGGGCTTTGCACGCCGTTTTAATCATTTTTAGAACCTTTATGGGTTTATCTATGTAAATAATGATGTATAATATGGCTGATGATCTTTGGGCACGCAGCCCCTGCTAGCTAACAGTGAAAAAAAAAAAAGACAAAGCAATAAAACCAATACAAAAAAGGAGGGGAAAAAAATCAAGAAAAACCAGGTATTTATTTATTTTAAAAAGAGTTTAATATAATGTATGTTGATATAAACGTACTTCGTATAATCCTGTACATATATAAAAGATAAGAGCTTCCCTCCCCCTGCTGAGGTCAGAGTTCTTTTAACAGAGTAACAAGAATTGGAGGGGGACCCTGAAGGTCTTCTAGTTCAACCCCTGCTCAAGCCATCGCAGGTTAATGTCATTGCAGACTAATGGCTGTCCAGTCTCCTTAAAGTGTCTTTTGGTGGGATTAAACATTACTGTAGTTTATCAAAATATAAAATACAGAAATACAAACAGAAATGAAAATAATGGGAAAATAGGGGAAGGAGAAGGGGAGGAAGAGGAAAAAGTGTAAGGTAAAGGAGGAAAGAAAAAGAAAAACATGGACTTCGAACTCCTTTTCGCACAGTAGAATAAGGCAATAACATAAAACCTTGTTTTTTTTTACTTTCCTTTAACAATATCTGCTAGTCATTTCTATAACAACAAGCCTACCTAGTCAGCAAAACCCCAAATCCATTTTTTCCACCTCAAGCACGAAGTCCAAAAGCGGTTTCCAAATAGAAACGAAATCTTTAAAAAAACATTTTTTTTTTCAAATCTGCTGCCTTGACTTGACAGCATTTGGTCCATTTGCTCATTTGGTGTTTTTTTCCTTCTTTCCTTTCCTCTTTCCTTTCCTCTTTCCTTTCCCCTTTCCTTCCTTTCCTTTTTTCTTTTCTTTCCCCTTTCCTTTCCTTTCTTCCTTTTTCCTTTCCTCTTTCCCCTTTCCTTTCCTTTCTTTTTCTTTCCTTTCCTTTCCTTCCTTCCTTTTTCTTTCCTTTCCTTTCCTTCCTTCCTTTTCCTTTCCTTTTTTCTTTCTTCCTTTTTTCTTTCCTCTTTCCTTTCCTTTCCTCTTTCTCTCTCTTTCCTTTCCCTTTTCCTTTCCTTTCTTTTTCTTTCCTTTTTTCTTTCCTTTCCTCTTTCCTTCTTTCTTTCCTTTCCTTCCCTCCTTTCCTTTCTCCTTTCTTTTCCTTTCCTCTTTCCTTTCTTCTTTCCTCCCTTCCCCTTCTCCTCTCTTCTCCTTCCCTTCCCCTTCCTCCTGGACAGTGTCAACGGCAAGCGATATTTTGAGTGCCCGCCGAAGTACGGAGCCTTTGTGAAGCCCCAGTGCATCGTCGTGGGGGACTTCCCGGAGGAGGACTATGGGCTGGACGATGAAATGTGAGGGGGGCGGACGGGAGGAAGGAAGACGTGGAGAGGATCTCCGGGGCTTCTGCTGGCTGGCAGACACCCCCCACCCCTCGGTTGCTGTCGTTTCCGCAGTGTGTCTCACTGCGCCCTGATCCCGAGGGGGGGGGGGGCTTGAGTGAAGGACTGTGTGTGTTTTGATGTGTTGGTTGTTTGTCCCTTTGCCCTGGTTGTCTCTGTTCAGTGAAGATGCCAACGCCTCCATGCCACCCACCCCCCATAGGTCAGTAGCAGAAAACCAGAATGGCTTCGATTGTAGTCCCCCTTTGGGGGAAAGAGATACAGGGTGACGTCTCCCCGAATTTCCCGTCGCAGCCAGTGGAAACTTGAGACGCAGGATTCAGAACACAAGATGTACACACCCAACTCTGGTTTCAACAAAACACAAAATTCTAAACCGAATCATTTTGATGAACATGCTTGCTTTCTTTCTTTTTTTCATTGTGGGTCTTTGTGGTTCCGTTTTTGTGCTGCTGGAAGATGCTTCTGTGATCATTACAAATTAAAAGTTTTGGAGGGCGGGGAGTCAGATACATTCCAGACAAGCGTGCTTCGGTGTGAGTTTCTTTTTTCTCTCCAGGCCAGCAAAAACGGGCAAATGGGGAGTATGTGTGTGTGTGTGTGTGAAATTTGACTTTTTCTTTTGCAAGGGGTACCTAAAGCAACATGGGCGGTGGTGGGATTCAATTTTTTTTTACTACCGGTTCTGTAGATGTGGCTTGGTGGGAGTGGGAGGGGAAGGTGTCAGGATTCCACCAATCGCCCTCATGAAATCATGATTCTCGAGCCAAACTTCAAAAACCTTCCAAAGATTCCTTAGAGGCGACATCCTGGCCCTGCCCTGTATGAAGCCAACTCTGGCCCACGTCATTTACAGTCCCCTGTGACTCTGTTTCCTCCGCCCCCCCCCCGGGTATGTCATAAATCAGATTCTCCAGCTGAGCACCTTCACGGGCTGGGTGTCCTCATTCACGTTCTCCAATTAAATATATTGGGGGGGCAAAAACTCTGGTAATTTAGTTACAATCTTTGAAAGATAAAGAGTTGGAATGTACTTTCGCTTTCAGCTGCTCTTCCAGATTTCCTCTCCCCCCCCCCTTTTTTTTTATAATGGCAACTACTAAAACAGGCAGTTGACGGAAGGTTACTGCAAAATCCCCATTCCCTCCCCCACCCCACTAACCTGCTTTCCAGCTCCCTTCTCCTGTGCAGGGCAACCAGAGAAGACCCAGCCGATCAGCTGGGACTCAATGGGAGGCGGGGAAGAGATGGGGTTGGCAGGGCCAGTCAGAGGTGGGATTGGCCGGTTCTCTGAACTACTCAAAATTTCCATTCCCGGTTCTCCAGAACCGGTCAGAACCAGCTGAATGCCACCTCTGAACATGGATGCTTTTGATTGGTCCAGTGCCATCAAATTATTTTCCACTTATTTATCCACATCTCTACCCAGATAGCAAGTGTACAGAGAACGGGCAGGGATAATAGTGGTTTCATCGCCTGACCGCTCTCTGTGGGCAAGAGGCTTGACCCCTGAAGGCAGGGCCTGGTCAGGCCAAGACCACCCACCACGGCCCTGCCCTTTCTTGCATCAGATCCTCTGGGGCAGGGGTCTCCAACCTTGGCAACTTTAAGCCTGGCAGATATCAACTCCCAGAAAGCTGGCTGGGGAATTCTGGGAGTTGGAGTCCACCAGGCTTAAAAGTTGCCAAGGTTGGAGACCCTTGCTCTGGGGCACTAATGCGTTCCCTAGCCCAGGGGTCTCCAACCTTGGCAACTTTTGAGTTGTGGACTTCAACTCCCAAAGTTCTTCAGCCAGCTTTGCCCAGGAGGAACTCTGGGAGTTGAAGTCCACAACTCTTAAAAGTTGAGTTCTGGGAGTTGGAAGTCAGTTAGTCTTAAAGTGGCCAAGGTTGGAGACCCCTCCCCTGGACCAGCATCTGGCAATCTTAGCGGCTTTAAAACAGGTGGACTTCAACTCCCAGAATTCCCCTGACCCGTTTTCCTGGCTGGGGAGTCCCGGGAGTCGAAGTCCACTCGTCTTAGTGGCCCATCTGAGAAACCCCGCCCCTCCCTTAAGAGGCTGCCTGGCAACGCCCCCAGAGCGGCCGCCAATGGGAAGCGAGTCGAACGCGGAGAAAAGTCTCAACGTTCTATCCGGCCACGGGGGCGGGGTCAGCTTCCCCACCAGCACCGGCAAGTCGGTGAGCCGAACACGCAGGGCTCAAAGGGGAGTGGGGGGCGCTGCAAGGGTCTCTGCACCCTTCCCCTCCTCGGGTGGGACGGGGGGTCCTGGAGGGTCGGTCCCGCAGTTCGGACGCTTGGGAAGCCTTTTCACGTGCGTTAAAGCACGTGAAGCTCCCGGGCGGGTTTGCACGTGGGAAGAGGGCGGCGCGTGGCTATTCCAGGGCCCGGCGCTGATTCTGTGTCCCGACCGCGCAGGAGGCAGCTCCGTCTGGGCAGCCCAGGACCCCCTCGCCGCTGGAAAGGCCGATCGGTTCTGTCTCTGCTCCGGCTTCATGGCCAGGCACAGCCGGCTGCAACGCGAGGTGCTCGGCCTCTACCGGCAGTTCCTGCGCGCCTGCCGAGGCAAGCCGGGCTTCCTGCCGCGGGTACAGGCCGAGTTCCGCCGGGCGGCCCGCATCCCGCGCACCGACGTGCTGCTCATCGAGTACCTGCTGCGCCGCGGGCAGAGGCAGCTGGCGCAGCTCCGGGAAGGGCACGCCACGAGGATGGGCTTCTTCGCCCCGGGGAGGCTGCAGGAGCAACAGAAGGAGAAAGGAGAGGACGCGCAATCCTGAAGGGAGGATCGCTCTTCGTTGGGGCGCAGCGATGCCCGCTGTTGCTGCAGCAAACCCGGAGCGGCGGAGGGCGGGGAAGGGCCCCCCTGTTTTGCAGAAGCGTCCGCGAAGGAGGCTACCGAGAAGAGGCTGGTCTCTCCGGAGTTACGTGGTGTGCATTTGAAACTGGCATTTGCAGCTTGAAGCTTTGCGGGAGAAGATTGCGCAGCTCCCCATTCAGCCCCATCCCTCCTTGGTGGGAGGGGGACAGCTGTCACCAATGCATGGGACCCCCGGCAAGCTTCCTCTTGGCATTCTTGCCCCGGTATTATATTGAGGGTCCCTCCTGCAGGGATCCCTTCCAAACCCGGTGTAAACCTCCTACACGGGAAAAAAAAGGGGGGGCATCCACAATGGTTGTGAAAATGGACACGGGTTGGTTTTGGGTCAACCTTCCTCCACCTGGAAGTTTTGAGACAGCAGAAAAAAAGTTTTGAACACTGAAAGGGACCCCCCCACTCTTAAAACACTCCAAAAGAAATAATGCTAAATCTTTGCAACCAGCACAAGTTCTCTTTTGACAATACTGACTGCTGACCGTTATCTGGATTTTGTTTTTGTTCGGTTTAACACGTTTCCCTGTATTTATTAATTGCATTCTATTGTTATTGTTTCAATCTGTGAAGGGAATGGAGGCTTTTGAGCAAAAAACCAAAACTTACTGCTAATTTGTATGCAGTATTTCGGTTGTGTTTTGGCTTGCAGTCTGTTACAAAGAAACATTTAAAAACTGTGGTGGATGATTCTAGCATTTTAAACAACAAAGTTAGCATCATGGTATAATAAACAAGTTCCACTCCAGGGCTTTAGGAATCTTAAAATTAAGATGTTGTTATGTCCCTCCAGGACAGAAGAATAAATTAATTGGAAGAAGTCCCTGGGATTAATTTCCCCTCTCAATTTTATTTATTTTGCATATGGCAAATACATGGACTTATAGTGGTTCAAATGTTAATGTCCAAATGTTAATGTAATTTCCCCCCCCAATATTAAATGAACTTTACTTCTACAGCATTTTAATCTGGCTGAAAACTCTATGCAAGTTATAAATGCGTAATAATGGAAGGTGGAAATACGACTACATGTCCTGCGGCTACGAATCTCACCATATCAGGCAGTGGTATCCTTTGCAAGTCGACACAAGATAGTTCAATGTGTGCTCAAGATGCACCCGCTCACCCAGGTGTGGATTTTCCTTGTGGGTACAGAAGGCTTAGAAACCAGGGATGTGAGTTCTAGTCCCGCCTTAGGCATGAAAGCCAGTTGTGCATTAACAAAAGTGCACAACTATCAAGGCTCCAACGTGCACCCCCATTCAAATCATAAGTCTCTAGCCACATCTCTCAGAGTAAAAAAGATTTATTAGGGGTTGACATTCCTGGTTGAAGCTGACTGACACATCATTCATTTCCCCCTTGACCCTGGCCTTCCCCCCACCCCCGATGTATATTCTCCAATGAGACACATCTATAGCCAAGAGTCATCAATCACGCTCTCCAGTAATAATCTTGCGTGCCAACAGCTTCTGCTGCCATAGCAATTATCGGAAGCATTTAAAGAATGCACTGCTTTCCCTCTCTCCTTTCTGCTGGCAACTAAAAAGGCCAAAGAAATATTTTTTTAGTTGACACAAACCACCTCACAGGGTTTTTTTGGTGGGGAAAATAGGAGTCAGGAGAGGCAGGTTGTGATGATCATTTAAAGGTTTTATTAGAGACTCCACTTTCCATCAAATAAAGGTTTTACAGGCAATCCTCAGCCCAAAATTTCTGTTGCTAAATGAGACTGTTAAGGGTTTTTTGCTTCATTTTATGGCCTTTTTTGTCACCGTGGTTAAGTGAATTGCTGCAGTTAAGTTAGTAAAATGGATGTTAAGCAAATCAGGCTTCCCTGTTGACTTTTGTCACAACGGGATCATAGGACTCCAGGATTCTGCAACCGTCATAAATATGAGTCAGTTGCCAACTGGTGGAATTTCGATCAGGTGCTGCAACTGTCCTAAGTCACTTTTTTCTGTGCTGTTGTAACTTCGGTCACCAAATGAATGTTTTTAAGCTGAGGACTCTGTATATAGTTAAACATTAGGACAGGGGCCCCCAAACTTGGCAACTTTTAAGACTTGTGGACTCTGGGAGTTGAAGTCCACAAGCCTTAAAAGTTGCCAAGTTTCAGGACCTCTGTAATTTAAAGAGACAACTTGCAAAGCTGGCCTTGAAACTTAGGTTACTGGTCCCTGTACTCACTACTGGCACATAATCAACCTGCACAAAAGTGGGGAGAATAAGCCCCCCCCCATTAATGAAAATGCCCCATTTGTCATGCGAAGACCTAAAAAATGAGAATGGTTTTCCATTGGATTAGTGGCACTTTTTGCAGTTCTGGGCAGGAAGCCCTGGATATTCACTTGGAGCACTTTAAGGAACACCTTGCAGTGAGATACATGTGAACGCAGCCCGCGTGTCGGGGTTGGGAGAGTTGTTCCAACTTTGGCCTCCTATTCCAGGAAGAACTACATCTACCAGAATGCATTTCCACCCGACTACTGCAAGGGCTGGAGGCGGTGGCTACGAAATGATGGGCAAGGCCCAGTCCCGCCTCTTTTTAAACAAACAGCAGCCTCAGCCAGTGACTTTTCGAGCAAGGCGCGCTCGAATCCGCAAAGAGGCGGCGCTGGCTCGGAGTGACAGCCCAAGCGGCCTATCAATGCTAGTTCCGCCCACCGCGCCTGACGCGACTGGAGACCGAGGTGTCCCATCCCCAGAGCGGCTCCTGGGCTTCTTCCTCGCCATGGCGTTTGGCGGCGGTTGGTGGGGACGGGCCGCGGCGCGGGCCAGGAGAGCCGGCGGGCTGCTAAGGGGAGAGGCCTGGCCGTGGCTACGGAGGCCGGCGAGGCCCAACTCCGGACGCGGCGCGCCACTCCCGCCCGCTTCGGAACTGGACAAGGCAGACGCCTGGCTGCTCCGCAAGAGTCACGAGACCGGTGAGGAGGAGGGGCCGGGGCCGGTGGGTGACGTCATGGGGCGGGGCCACTTACCTGGAAGCTGGGTGGGGCTGCTGCAGCTGCTTTCCTGCGGGGCGTGATGGGAGTTGTAGTCCCTCAAAGTTGGCCTTTCCCCCCCTCCTTTTTATCAGCATATAAAAATATATATACACACATTAAAAATAGAAAAATTGATAGCAGGTCAATAGCTTAAGATCAAATTAGTATACAACCAAAACTTTTTCTTAATATTATATATTAATATAATAAATTTTATAATATAGCATAATATTAATATAATAATTCAGTGCCTGTAATATTGGCACCCTGAATTGCAATGAATCCTGTTGAATTTTTTTTACTTTTTAAGTTAATTTGATAGTAGAATATAACCTCTAATCGTGTCGTATAAATATCGTGTTTGTCTAATAAAAACTTAAATAAAAAAAACATTGTACTGAGACAATGCAAGATATCAAGATTTATTTAAAAAAAACAATGAATTACATCTGCTCACTTATCCTACTTCCTCCCTACCTCATGTTTTAGTTGTAGTGGATAATTTGTATATTTATAGTGTTTTATTCGTACTGTGTACTTGTATTGTTTTGAATATTGTATGCCCCCCAGAGTAACCTCGTGACCAGGTGGGCAGCAAAACTTTAATAAAATTAATAAGTAAATAAATAATGAAAAGGAAAAAACAAGAAACAGGGTTCTGTGTGTGGCCTCTTGAAATACCCGCCCCAGAACACCCTAAATTTTATAGATAATGTTACATAGATGATAGATAGATAGTTTAAGAGATGGATGGATGGATGGATAGATAGATATAGGTATAGATAGAAATAGGTGGAGGAAGGTGTGTTGGATAAATAAATGCACTAGATAAATTAGATAGATAGATAGATAGATAGATAGATAGATAGATAGATAGATAGATAGATAGA
>NW_020717117.1:200184-220618 GCF_900518725.1 Notechis scutatus | reverse complement strand
ATTCTATTCTATTCTATTCTATTCTATTCTATTCTATTCTATTCTATTCTATTCTATTCTATTCTATTCTATTCTGTTCATTGCACATATCTGGCCCAGGGGCCATAATTTAAGGACCCCTGATTTAGTGCAATATGAAAAATGCAAATATTTTTTCTGCGAACCACCAACATTTTTTCACAGGCCACCAGTTGGTAACCACTGATTGAAGGGACTTGGCAACCTAATATTTAATATTTTTGAACTTTCCCCACCCTGCAGGTGATCATTTCATGGCTATTTCAAGACGATTCTACATGTCCATATGGCAGACGGTGGAGCTCTTAGCTGCACAATTTCTTCCCTAAGAACAGAAGTCCTAATAGGAGGGTTAGAGTCATGCCTGACAGGCATTTCTCAGAATAAAGTGGAATGCTCATTTGAAATAGTGGTTTAATTAAAGTGAAAACAACAAAAGGAAAAAAAAAAAGCACCACCCTTTGCATCTTCCTAAAAACTCATCAAGTGAGACTGAGATCCGTGTTCTATTGGACTTGATTGACAGAAGGAACAGATTGACTTGGCATGTTGCTAGAGCTCATTAATCTTGTTCAAATACCTACTAGAGAAAATGCAGAGATTTCTCTATGACCTCTTCTCTGTGCAGCACTTAGACTGTTTGGGTTGCTGGCAGTTTGCTATCGCAAGAAGACAAAGGAAGGGGAGAACATTATTTTAATTATACATTTCCAAACCACTTCGGAATCTGACCACAATGTCTGAAACTGACAGCCAACGCAGGCATTTTAGAGATGAGGATAGCTTTTGTTAAAAAGATCTTCAATCTTCCTCTGATTAGTGATAGGAAGAGGGGGGTGGGGAAATGAAATCTTTTTTCCATTTTGTTTCATTTTTAAGTGGGTGAATTTGTCAGTTGTCTGTGTTCATCTTTGGCTTTCATTGAAGGCAATGCTATACACACCCGTATTGTGGTGTACCTTCAACTTTGCATTAGAATATTTTTTATTTATTTGTTTATTTTGATTTGTCAATCACTTACAAGATAACAGGTATAAGTATAAACATAGTTATGAATACATGAAATGGGTACATATAAGAAAAATAAAAGAAACAATAGGACAGGGACGGTAGGCACGTTGGTGCGCTTATGCACGCCCCCTACAGACCTCTTAGGAAAGGGGTGAGGTCAATAGTAGACAGTCTAAGGTTAAAGTTTTTGGGGTTCGGGGAAGAAACCACACAGTCAGGTAGAGTATTCCAGACATTGACCACTCTGTTGCTGAAGTCGTATTTCCTGCAATCAAGTTTGGTGTGGTTAACCTTGAGTTTGTATCTATTATATGTTCTTGTGTTGTTATGGTTGAAGCTGAAGTATTCATTGACAGGTAAGTCATTGCAATATTCAAATATATTTCAAATAGTTCAAAGTTGTCTTTCAACACACACACACGTGCGCGCGCACACACACACACACACACACACACTGTTTTACACACACCGTTTCAAAGGTAAAGACTAAAAGGCATGTAAACCTGCAATCACTTTGGGCTAGGAATATACTAATGGGGTATAAATCTGCCTTCTTCCAAGCCGGCCATGGACCAGAGATGTATTCAGCAAGTTCTGACCAGTTCTGAAGAACCAGTAGCAGAAATTTTGAGCAGTTCAGAGAACCAGCAAATCCCACCTCTGACTGGTCCCGCCAACCCCATCTATTCTCTGCCTCCCAAGTCCCAGCTGATCAGCTGGGTCTTCTTTGGTTGCCCTGCACAGGAGAACGGAGCTGGAAAGCAGGTTAGTGGGGTGGGGAGGGAATGGGGATTTTGCAGTATCCTTCCCCTGCCACGCCCACCAAACCATGTCCGTAGAACTGGTAGTAAAAAAAATTGAATCCATGGATGCACAGATCAGAATGTGGCAATTTACCACGGCCATCTCACCACAACCAACTTGCCACGGCCATCTTGCTGTGGCCAACTCGTTGCAGGACAACTCATAACCATATAACAAAATCTGTTAACATTATCCTCCAATGTTTCTTTGACACTATTTCCATTGACATTATTCCTGTGGTGAGATGGCCATGCCAGGTTAGCTGTGGCAAAATGGCTGCGGCAAGAAGGCTGCAGCGAGTTGGCCACAGCAAGCTGTTCTAGACTGCACAGATCATGTCCACCTACAACCCACGAGCTAAATGTAGCTTCCATCTTCTCTTTTGTTTTGTTTTGGTTTGGTGGTAGCAGTGCCTCAGATAGAAAGTCCCTACAGAGAGAGGTAAGGATAGCAGAGAAGATTATAGGAAGCCTGCTTCCTGTTATTCAGGATGCTGCTTACAAGTGCTTAGAACTCAAAGCATTGCCCACACACCCACTTCATGGTCTGTTTCTGTTTTCTCCCCTCTGGGAGAAGGTTTCGGAGTGTTTCTAGCAAGACTTCCAGATTCTGCAACAGCTTTGTTCCCTATGCCATCCATCTGGCAAACTCGCAGGATTTGTTTCTTTTGCCATGTACATGTATACATCTGAACTAGACTGTCATATAATATATGTGGGTACACGCATATTATTTATTTATTTATCTTGTCATGTTTATGTTTATATTAGAGGTGGAGACCCTTTGAGAGTTGTATGCAACATAATTTCATTTTAACATATGCCAATTAGTGTACATATAAAGTGACAATAAAGTTTCTATTCTATTCTATTCTATTCTATTCTATTCTATTCTATTCTATTCTATTCTATTCTGTTCTACTGGAGCTTGAAAGCTCTCCCAAAAATTGTTGGAATTGAACTCCAGCTCATTGAATTGTCATTATGCAATTTTCTGCTACATTAAAATAAATAAATAAAAACATTAACCAGCAAGATAACTGCTTCTATTATCTCCATCTTCATTAGACAAGATAGCTGTTTTAATTCTTAAAGAAAACCGACTCTTCCAAAAACATCTTTGTTGCTCATCTGGAAACCTCTGTTTTATCCCCTTCATGTAGCTGTTTCCAACGACAGAGTGGACTAAACATTTCATCCTATTTACAATTCTGATTATGTTAATTTCAAACTCCTCTATGTTGGTGCCTAATCTTTGGGGATGGATTTTTCTACAAATACAGGCATCATAGTGACTGACATGAGCATGTCAGCTGGGGGTAATGGGCTCTGTAGCCTCACACTTCTGAGAAAGATTGCCCTAGAAAAATCAGATTTTTGATGGCAAGGATTAGGCCACAGCCAAATTGTCCCTGAATGCATCTCCTTGAGAATGACCATACTTTATTTTGAATGAATGGGAACTCTGGAGAGAGAGAGGGAGGGAGGGAGGGGGAGAGAAAGAGAATATTAAGATTAAAATCCACTGTTTAGAGGATCTCCATAGGGAAATCACAGAGAAAGCATCAACCCAAGTTTGCTACAAGTTAGACTCTCTCTTTTTGTTCTCGCCAATTTAGCTTTGTCCTGTCATGCTTAATTGCTGTGCTTCCCTGCCTGAGACTGAACCAACAATAAATCTAAGCATAGGGAAATTAACGGCAAGTTTTCTCACACGGTAATGGTCTATGGTCTTTCTATGAATTGATACATCCCTCTAATTAGCTGGTGTCTCCAACAAGTGAAAGGGAAAGAAAGTTAAAATTTATGTACCGTAGATGAGTTGGTTTTTTTTTTCATGTCCATAGTTTCCCAGGGTTGTTTCAATGTTGTAGAAGAGAAGCTTACTCAAGAAATTAACAGAAGAAATTGACAGCTAAGAGCTGTTTCCTTCTCTTGGCCAAAGGTAAGCTGATTGAGATATTCCATTCCATTGATTTATCTCCTTGGGTGACCAACAAGGCAGTTTTTCTGATCCACAAGGTGAGTTTCTTTACTACTCAGATGCTTCTCAACATTTAATGCTTGCTGAGGAATTCTGGGAGTTGAAGTACACAGATCTTAAAGTTGCCTGGATTGGGGAACACTGACTTAGTGTCTGACCATGTATCTTGTCTTTCTAATCTATCAAAATGAAGTAGGAAATATTTGGACCTTAGTACTGTGAATCAGGCGCTGGCCTAGTGGTTGAGACACTGGGAATGTCAGCCTGACAGTTTGAGACCTCAGCACTGTGAAAGGGGGTGAGCTCCCATTACTTGCCCCAGCTTCTGCCCACCGAGCAGTTCCAAAGCATGTAAATGTGAGTAGATAAATAGGTACCACTTCGGTGTGAAAATAACTGCATTTCATGTGCCTCAGTGTATAATAATGTTAGCTACATAACCAGTGATGGGATTCAATTTCCTTTACTACCCGGTTCCATGGGCATGGCTTGGTGGGCGTGGCAGGGGAAGGATACTATAATATCTCCAGTCAGAGGTGGTATTTTCCGGTTCTCCGAACTACTCAAAATTTCCGCTACCGGTTCTCCAGAACTGTCAGAACTTGCTGAATACCACCTCTGTCATGACCACAGAAAGAGTCTTCGAACAATGCTGGCTCCTTCGGCTAGGAAATAAAGATAAGCACTGGCTTCCAGAATCAGAAACAACTGCATAAGAGAAAACCTTTATCTTTACTGTGAATCGGGACCAGTACATACAAAATTGTACTAACACACACTTGTAAGGGGTGTGTATATGTGTAATGGTTCAGCAGTTAAAGACACTGAGCTTGTCAGTTGGAAAGACTGACAAGCTCTGAGACCTGAGCTCTGCATGACAGAGTGAGCTCCCGTTCCTCGCTTCAGCTCCTGCCATCTAGCAGTTCGAAAGCGCACAAATGCAAGGAGATAAATAGGTACCTCTTTGGTGGGAAGATAACAGTATTCCATGCATATCAACATATAGTCATGCTGGCCACATGACCATGGAAATTATCTACGGGCAATATTGGCTGCCTCAGCCAATAAATAGAGATGAGCATGGTGCCCTAAAGTCAGACACAATTGATAAGGAAACCTTTGCCCTTTTTACACCTATACAGTTATGAAAGAGGGAATAGTTAGAATAGAACAGAATTCTTTATTGGCCAAGTGTGATTGGACACACAAGGAATTTGTCTTGCTGCAAATGCTTTCAGTGTACATAAAAGAAAGATATATTTGTCAAGCATCAAGAATCATAAGGTACAACACTTAATAATAATAATCATAGGGTACAATAAGCAATCAAATCATACTAGGAAACAGTCAATATAAATCGTTAGGACGCAAGCAACAAAGTTACAGTCATACAGTCACAAGTGGGAGGGGATGAGTGGTAAGGAGTGGTGAGAAAATTAATAGTAATAGTAGTGCAGACTTTGTAAATAGTTGGACAGTGTTGATGGAATTATTTGTTTAGCAGAGTGATGGCATTTGGGAAAAAACTCTTCTTGTATCTAGTTGTTCTGGTGTGCAGTGCTCTATAGCATCGTTTTGTCCGGGATGTGAGGGGTCTGTAGATATTTTCACAGCCCTCTTTTTGATTCGTGCAGTATACAGGTCCTCCAAGGAAGAAAGGCTGGTAGTAATTGGTTTTTCTGCAGTCCTAATTACTCTCTAAAGTCTGTGTCTGTTTTGTTGGATTGCAGAACCAGACCAGACAGTTATAGAGATGCAGATGACAGACTCAATAATATTAAGATCCATGAAGGCACAGAGGTTAGATTGCAGTATTGCAGGCTAACTCTGCCGACTGCCAGCAGTTCGATTCTCACCAGCTCAAGGTTGATTCAGCCTTCCATTCTTCCAAAGTGGGCAAAATGAGGACCCAGATTGTTGGGGGCAAAATGCTGACTCTGTAAACTGCTTAGAGAGGGCTGTAAAGCACCGTAAAGCGGTATATAAGTCTAGGTGCTATTGCTATTTCTCCAATAGGTTTATACTGAATCAATCAACAAACAATGACTTATTTTGTTCCACAAGGCATATTATTTTAGGTTTGGAAAATCTGTGGTCCTGAGGCCATATGTAACTCCTGAATATCTTTCTGTGATTCTGGGGTCCTGTCTGATAAAAACTGAAAACAGAACCCATTTTCTGGACGCAGTAAGATGAAAAAATGCATGGAAATTGCAGTTCAAGTCCTAAAATGGGCTTTTGGTGTCCATTAAAAAACCTGAAGAACCTTCTGGTCAAAAAAAATATATATCACAAATTCTGTCCTACTAGATCTACTGGGGTGGGGGTGGGTGGGGAGGGAACTAACAGAGTTAGTATCTGTGCTGTATCTGTGCTGTTCCTGCTTTCAGATGCTAAATGGATCCTTCCCTTCCCCGATTTGCTTGTCCTTCTTTTATTTACACAAAAGGACTCATGGAATCAATTAAACGCTACAAAACAGGCGCAAAGAGGAGGGAGGAAAAAAAAAGAGCTTTACAAGACTCTAAATGTTACTTAATTAACGCTTTATGAATGAGACGCCATTAAGGTTGCAATCTTTTCATTGTTCTTGTAAAGGGTTTCCAATCAATAAATTGTTCCTGTATAATAAAGTACATGAAAAAGGAGGAGAAGAGAGGCAATTTTGACCTTGGGTAAAACAAGCTGAGATCTGCGTTTGGGGATTATTATTATTGCTATTGTTAGTGTTAATGTTAGTATTATTGTTAGTATTATTGTTATTGTTATTATTGTTAGTGTTAGTGTTAGTGTTAGTGTTAGTGTTAGTGTTAGTGTTAGTGTTAGTGTTATTGTTATTGTTAGTGTTAATGTTAGTGTTATTATTATTGTTATTAATTATTATTGTTAGTGTTAGTGTTAGTGTTATTATTATTATTAGCATTAGTGTTAGTGTTAGTGTTAGTGTTGTTGTTAGTGTTAGTGTTAGTATTATTGTTATTATTATTATTGTTAGTGTTAGTGTTAATGATAGTGTTAGTATTAGTGTTAGTGTTAGTGTTTTTGCTATTGTTGTTATTGTTATTGTTATTATTATTATTGTTAGTGTCAGTGTTATTATTATTAGTGTTATTGTTATTGTCATTATTATTATTATTATTAGTAGTAGTAGTAGTTCTCAACTTATAAGCCACAAACGGGGCCAGAACTTCTATCCCTAACCAATGTTGCCTTAACCACGAGTCCAATCTTACAGCATTTTTGCCGTGGTCACAGGGATGGGCTTTAAAAATTTTAGCGAAGGGTTCTCTGTCTGGTTGCTGCATGGGTGTGGCCATGGTGGGCGTGGCCTAGTCAGCCTCCTGCATGATGGGGGGGGGGCTTTTTGCCCTTCCTGGGCTCCGGAGGCTCTCTGGAAGCCAGAAACAGGTCCATTTCCAGCCTTCTGGAACTTCTTGGAGGCCCGCTTTTCACCCTCCCCGAGCCTCCGTGTGCGCCCTGCACTTACTTGCATCCAAAACAGGCCGCGTGGGGACTCCGGGGAGGAGAGGGGCAGGGGGGGCAGGGCTAGCCAGGAGTGGGATTTGGGGGTTCTCCAAACTGCACAGAATCTTAGCTAGGGGCTCCTCCGAACCCCTGCGAACTCCCAGCAGCCCCACCCCTGCGTGGTCATTAAGCAAATCTGGCTTTCCCCCTTGATGTTGCTTGTCGGAAGCCTCCTGTGAAGGTCCCACATGGTGATCCATGACCCAGGGACATTGCAACCTTTGCTTAGCTGCCAAGCACCCGCAGGGATGCTGCACTGTCATAAGTGTGAGGACATGTTGTAAGTGTAAGTCACTTTTTCCAGCATCATTGTAATTGGGAAGGTTCATTGAATACCAGAAAGTAGAACAACAGGACTGGAATAGACCTTGGAGGTCTTCTACTCCAACCCTTTGCCCAAGCTGGAGACCTTATCTATACCATTCCAGAGAGATGACTCTATTATTCCTTACAGGTAGTCCTTGACTTACGTCCACAGTTGAGTCCAACATTTCGGTGCCTAAGCGAGACAGCTGTTAAGTGAGTTTTGCTCCATTTTGCTCCCTTATGAGGCATGGGGGAACAGTGGTTAGAGAGCAGTACTGCAGGCTCCTTCTGCTGCCTGCCGGCTGCCTGAAATTTGACAGTTCGATTCTCACCAAGCTCAAGGTTGACTCAGCCTTCCATCCTTCCGAGGTGGGTAAAATGAGGACCCAGATTGTTGGGGGGCAATAGGCTGACTCTGTAAAATCACTTAGAGAGGGCTGTAAAAGGACTGTAAAGTGGTATATAAGTCTAAGTGCCATCGCTAAGTGCTTATTTTACAACTTTACTTGCCACAGCTGTTAAGTGAATCACCGCAACTGTTAAGTTAGCAACATGGTTGTTAAGTGAATCTAGCCTCCCCATTGACGTTGCTTGTCATAAGATGGCACAAGAGGACCTTGGGACACTGCAACTGTCATAAATATGAGTCAGTTGCCAAGTGTCTGAATTTTGACCACCTGATCATGAGGGTGATGCAATAGTTATTAGTGGAGGGAAATGGGCATAAGCCAATTTTTTTCAGTGGTGTGGTAACTTCAAAAGGTCGCTAAAATGGCTGAAAGTCAAGGACCATCTGTATTCTGCAAATTAAATTTATGTAGACTGCTTAACTTCCTAAAATAAAACTAGGACATGCAGTCTTAGGGCATGCAAAACTAGACAGGCAGTCAAGCAGGGAATAAATGGACAGGTGGGGAGAGAGAGAGAGAGAGAGAGACAGAGACAGAGAGAGAGAGACAGAGAGAGAGACAGAGAGTCAGAGAGAGAGATGGGGGAATATAAGAGGGAGACAGAGACAGAGACAGAGAGAGAAAGAGAGAAACACACAGAGAGAAAGATCGACACACAGAGAGAGACAGAGAGAGACAGAAAAAAACAGAGAGAGAGAGAGAGAGAGAGGGAGGGAGGGAGGGAGAGAGAGAGAGACAGAGAGAGAGATTGAATGGGAGAGTTGGAGGTAGAAATGAAGGGTGAAAGACAGAGATGGAGATAGAGAGTTGGAGATGGAGTCCAGAGAAGAGCAACAAAGATGATTAGGGAATCATGGAAGCTAAAACATACAACAAAAAGTTGCAAGAATTGGTTACATCTCGTTTAATGAAAAGAAGGACTAGGGGAGACATGATAGCAGTGTTCCAATATCTCAGGGGCTGCCCCAAAGAAGAGGGAGTCAAGCTATTCTCCAAAGCACCTGAGGGCAGGACAAGAAGCAATGGAGGGAAACTAATTATGGACAGAAGCCACCTAGAACTGAGGCAGAATTTCCTGAAAATGAGAACAATTAATCAGAGGAACAACTTGTGGATGCTCCATTATTGGAGAGTTTTAAGAAGAGTTTGGACAAGCCATTTGTCTGAAGGAGATTGGACAGTCATGTGTCTGGAATGGCATAGGGACACCTCCTTGAGTAGAGGACTCGACTAGAGGACCTCCAAGATCCCTTCCAACTCTGTTATTCTGTCTCTCCCAATATGGTGACCTCCAGAGTGGATGATTGCCAGACTTCATAGCCAATACACCTAGCAGCCGTGATCACATTTGCTTCATGTCCACCATAAAAAAAGGTCATAAAATTAGGTGAACTTCCTGACAGTAATGTTGGAAGCAAAATCCATCTGGTTTAGTGCCAAGCTGGGAGAAAGACGATGGAAACTACATGGAGGCTGATTGGAAAGAAAGTTTAATGGTGAACAGAACCAACAACATTTCCTAGGTCCATTGACCAATTGATTTGATTACATGGATTTTTTTAAAATAAATTTCAGAGATGCTGCTAGGGAGGTTGTACAATGTCTGAAATGCCCTTAGGAGATGGTGCAATGTAGCGAGTTCTCCTAAATAGTAGTGGGTTAATCTTATTATTGTAGGGACACGGTGGCTCAGTGGCTAAGACGTTGAGCTTGTTGATCAAAAAGGTCGGCAGTTCCGCGTGTTCGAATCCCTAACGCCACATAACAGAGTGAGCTCTGTGATGGGATTCAAATTTTTTTTACGACCGGTTCTGTGTGGGCGTGGCTTGGTGGGCGATGGCAGGGGAAGGATACTGTAAAATCCCCATTCCCTCCCCACTCCTGGGGGAAGGTTACTGCAAGTTCTCCATTCCGTCCCCACCCCACTAACCTGCTTTTCAGTTCCGTTCTCCTGTGCAGGGCAACCAAAGAAGACCCAGCCAATCAGCACGGACTTGGGAGGCAGATAATAGATGGGGTTGGCAGGGCCAGTCACAGGTGGGATTTGCCGGTTCTCCCAAGCTACTCAAAATTTCCAGTACCGGTTCTCCAGAACTGGTCAGAACCTGCTGAATAACACCTCTGAGTGAGCTCCTGTTACTTGTCCCAGCTTCTGCCAACCTAGCAGTTTGAAAGCACGTAAAAAACGCAAGTAGAAAAATAGGGACCACTTTGGTGGGAAGGTACAAGCGTTCCGTGCACCTTCGGCATTTAGTCATGCCGGCCACATGACCACGGAGACGTCTTCGGACAGCGCTGGCTCTTCGGCTTTGTAACGGAGGTGAACAGCGCCCCCTAGAGCCGGAAACGATGAGCACGTATGTGCGAGGGGAACCTTTACCTTTATCTTAATCCTATTATGTCCTGAAGGATCATGTTTTGTTCTTCATTCCATCACCCTGGAGCTTTTGTTTTTGTAGACAGGCTGGCCCAGTGTTTCTCAATGGGCACAAAATATCTGCTTGGGGGTGCTATTAAGAAAGACTGAGTCTGCTTTCTGTCTTCAAGTGCATATTTCTCGATTTCTCCCTTTGGGGAAATATAATATTCTGCTTTTTTTAAATATTTTCCTAAATAGTTCTGCTAGGAAAAGTCCCCCCCCCTCCCACAATAAGAACAATTAATCCATGGAACAGCTTGCCTCCAAAAGTTGTTGGCACTCTAAGGTTTCTAAGAAGAGATTGGGCAATGATTTGTCTGAAGTGGTCTAGGGTTTCCTGCCTGAGCAGGGGGTTGGACGAAAAGACCTCCCAAGGTCCCTTCCAATTCTGTTTTCCTGTTAATGGAAGAGTTGGGGATGGCGAGGTGGTGACACTTTCCACCCATTCACTTCTCTCAAACCCTCACCTTTGTTTTAATGTGCCCTCCTCCTCAGCCCAAAGTACATTTTTCCTGGCTCAACTTGCTCTCCACCCAGCGTTCTGACCTTCAGTGTCACCAGCTGATGGTTTCCCACTGACTCTCTCCTTTCATCGGCCTCTCGGCAAGAGAGAAGCTTTTTACAACATGCAAGCTTTCAGCAAAGGTCAGACAGCGGGGTCTAGGAGTTACAGCTGGGCTGACGGAAGGTCGCAGTTTTGACAACCTTTATAAGTTGAGGCAGAGGGAGAAATCCTGCCTGTCTCTAACACCACTGGTTGGAATCTGCCTAATAAAACAACATGAATGCACGTTGCCTGCTGGAATAAACACCAGTCTTTTTTCTATACCAGGGGTGTCAAACTCAAGGCCCGTGGGTCAGAGCCAGCCCACGAAGTGCTTAGATCTGGCCTGCGGGGGCCCCTGGAAACAGCAAAGGACTGGTCCATGGTGCCTCTGCCAGGAAAAAGGGAGCTCAGGAGGGCAGTGTGTCTCCATTTTTGCTGGCAGAGGGTTGCAGGAGGCCATCGCAGCTGGAAATGGAGCTCGGGAGCCTATTTTCACTGACAGAGGGTTGCAGGAGGCCATCACAGCCGTAAACAGAGCTCGGGAGCTCTTTTTCTCTGGCAGAGGGTTGCAGGAGGCGGTCGCAGCCAGAAACGGAGCTCGGGAGCCCATTTTCACAGGCAGAGGATTGCAGGAGGCCGTCGCAACCAGAAACGGAGCCCAGGAGCCCGTTTTCATGGGCAGAGGATTGCAGGAGGCCGTTGCAGCCAGAAACAGAGTTTGGGAGCCCATTTTCACAGGCAGATGGTTGGGGGAGGCTGTCGCAGCTGGAAACGGAGCTCGGGAGCCCATTTTCATGGGCAGAGGATTGCAGGAGGCCGTCACAGCCTGAAATGGAGTTTGGGAGCCCATTTTCACAGGCAGAGGGTTGCGGGAGGCTGTCGCAGCTGGAAACGGAGCTTGGGAGCTCTTTTTCACTGGCAGAGGGTTGCAGGAGGCCTCTGCCAGAGAAAATGGCAGAGAAAACACATTTGCAGAGAAAACGCATTTCTCTGCAAATATGCAAAAAAGAAAAGTTGGGGGGGAGGATAGACCTTTCATGAAGCCTCTTTACAAAGAGGGGGGATGGATGAAGGGAAGGAGCAATACAAAGAACACCTCCAAAAGCTGCAGAAAGTGAAAGGAAATAGATTTTCTCCTACAGAGAAGCGATTCTGTGCTCATCTTCGCTCTGTCTCCCACTCAGGTTGATAAGATGCTCCCCAGGCATTAACAATTATGAGTAATTTGTATGAATAATAAAAGCGGCTTTTTTTTATTATAGGCAATAAAATGACACACACACCCACTTCATTTATCTGTGCCACAATGCAGCCCAGGTGCTTGTTGGTGGAAGCCGTTGATAAAAGTGACTTTTGTTTTAAGGGAGATTCTTCCGTTTTCCTTTCTTTCCTTAAAACACAGGCCATGCTAAAATAAAGTAATATAAAAATAGCAGAAACTTATTTGCAAGGCCTTGTTCTCTTCCTTTTCTCCTTCCTTCTTTAGTCCTTCTTCCTCCCTCCTCTTCTTCCTCCTCCTCTCCCTCTTTCTTCCCTCCCTCCCCTCCTCTCCCTCCCTTCCTTTTCCTCCCTTCTTATCTTCCTCCTTCCTCCTTCCCTTCTCCCTCCTTCCTCCCCTCCCTCTTTTTCCCTCCCTTGTTCCTTCTTCCTCCCTCCCTCCCCTTTCCCTCCCTCCCTTTCTTCTTTTCTCCCCTCCTCCCCTCCCTCCTCCTCTCCCTCCCTTCCTTCCTTTCTTCCTCTCCCTCCCTCCCTTTCTCTCTATTCCTCCCTCCCTCCCTTCCTTCTTCCTCCCTCCTCCCTCCCTCCTCCTCCCCTCTCTCCTTTTCTTCTTTCCTCCCCTTCCCTCCCCTCATCCCTCCCTCCTTCCCTCTCTTCCTTCCTTCCTCCTCCTCCTCATTAATAATAACAAGAATAGTTATTACTGCTGGGAAGAGGTGCAATTATTGGATTTTTAACAGAACAAAGGGAAATAAGTTTATTTGGAGAAGCTTAGACCCAAATAAACCCTGTTTCCTCATTATCAGGGCATCTCAAACTAAAGGTTTTTATTTTTTATTTTTTGAAAAAAAAAAAAAAAACTCTGGGAAAAGGCTTAGCAGGTGATTTCTTCTACTCTACCCTACAAATGGGTTTCTTCTGCATAATGGGGTTTATGCAAAGATATCCTGGCCTGAAGGTGGATGAAGCTAAGAAACTGTGTCACTCAGTGCTTTCCAGCCTGGCCCAATTTCAGCTCACATTTAGCTGCAAAAATCTTGGTACTGCAAAGTGAGAAACTCTCTTAAGAGTTCAACATTTGCATAAATCCCCTCAGGGAGAACAGGGAGAAGTGCTGAAAAACCCTTGAGGGAGTAAATGCACAGGCTGAACTATGTGAACAAACCTGTCAGTTTTGAGAATCATTAGGAAGGGATAGCTTAAGGGTTGATTTAAAATGCGGCTGCTGTTGACTCAGGGTTTTCCTGGAGTTGGAACCCATCCAAAGATTTGGCTTCTGTTATTCCTTCTGTGTGCTCAGGGTTAATTGCTGCATTGCCAGGCAATCGAGTGGGTGGATATATAACAGAACAACGATCCTTTATTTGATTATTTATTGAGCGCATGGCTGTATAACCAAAGTTGGAAGGGACCTTGGAGGTCTTCTAGTCCAACCCTCTGCCCAAGCAGCAGACCCTGTACCATTTCAGACAATTGGTTGTCCAATCTCTTCTTCAAAACTTCCTGTGTTGAAGCACTCGCAACTTCTGGAGGCAAGCTGTTCCACTGGTTAATTGTTCTCACTATTAGGAAGTTTCTCCTTAGTTCTGGGTTGCTTCTCTCCTTGATTAGTTTCCACCCATTGCTTCTTGTCCTGCCTACAGGTGCTTTGGAGAACACCTTGACTTCCTCTTCTTTGTGGCAGCCCCTGAGATATTGGAAGACCGCTATCATGTCACCCTTAGTCCTTTTTTTCATTAAAATACATGCCCAATTCCTGCAATCGTTCTTCATATGTTTTAGCCTCCAGTCCCCTAATCATCTTCGTTGCTCTTCTCTGCACTCTTTCTAGAGTCTTCATTTCTCCATCTCCATCTCTATCTCCAACTCTCCCATTCAATTTCTCTCCCCCTTTCGCTTTCTCTCTCTCTCTCTCTCTCCACCTCTCCATTTATTTCCTGCTTGCCTCCAGCCTAATAAATGCCCTAGTTTTCTTTTAGTTAATTTAGTTGATCACCTCTACTTTGTGGCAGCGCCTGAGATATTGGGAGACTGCTATCATGTCACCCCTAGTCCTTCCTTTTCATCAAACTAGACATACCCAGCAACCGTTCTTTATATGTTTTAGCCTCCAGTCCCCTAGTCATCTTTGTTGCTCTTCTCTGCACTCTTTCTAGAGTCTCAACATGTTTTTTTTAACATCGTGGTGTCCAGGGATGGGATTCAAAAATCCCAGCAACCAGTTCGCTGCCCTACTGGAACTTCAAAAATCCCAGCAACCGGCGGGCCCTACTGGAGTTTCCGGTTTCCGGTTTCCAGTGGGCCCCCAGAGCCCGGGAGAGGCCATTTTTTCCCTCCCAATGGTCCAGAGGCCTCCCCCGGGCCTCTGAGAGCATGAAAACAGCCTCCGCTGGCCTCTGGAGGCCCACCGGAAGCCGGAAATAGGCCCGTTTTGTGACTCCCTATTTTTCCAGGGAGGCTGCTTTTCCCCCCTCCCAGAGCCTCTGCCTGGATCCTGCACTTATCTCCATAAAAAATGGGCCACGTGGAGACTCCTAGGAGGGGAGGGGTGGGAGGGGCAGGGCCAGCTGGTTGGTTGAAATACTTGTTTGGCAAAGCAGCTGTAACTTTAACATCCGGTTCACCCGAACTGGTCTGAACTGGTAGAATCTCACCCCTGGTGGGTGACCAAAACCCTATGCAGTAATCCAAGGGTGTGTTTCTTTTCACAACAATGAAAACACAAAGCAAACATCTTGCAAGTCACACCAGCGTCATAAGGATGGAAGGAAGTTGTGGCAAGCTAATTACAAGAAGACATCCACTTACAACTGTTTGTCCAGTGACAGGATGGCATTGAAGAAAGCGACTTATGGCCGTTTTTCACAGCTTCCCCCATGGTTACGTGAGCAAAGTCCAGATGCTTGGCCACTGTCTCGTATTTATGATGGTTGTCAATGTGAAAAATGGCCACAAGTCACTTTTTTTCAGCACCATTTTAATTTTGGTCACTAAACGAACTGTTGTAAGTCGAGGACTATCTGTTGCTGTGAATTGCATCCAGAAGCGGAAGCCGTGACAGCTGTGTCTTCGTCCAAAGTTCTGAGCCTTGTGAAACACTAAATTTCCAGCAAGGTTAATAAAAATGAACTTACTCTGGTACTTGAAGCTTCCTTGAATCCTTCAGAGTAAGAATTTCTCCCAACCTGAAACTGTAGTCAAGCAGCTGTTGGAAGTTAAGACCCCCGCCTCTCCTAGAAAAATGAAATATTTTAGGATATAGTCAAAAGGCAGAATATTTCCCCTAAAAGAGAAGTAGAAATTCAGAGACAGAGGTGGGTATTCAGCAGGTTCTGACCAGTTCTGGAGAACAGGTAGCAGAAATTTTGATTAGTTCGGAGAACCGACAAATCCCACCTCTGACTGGCCCCGCCCCCATCTATTCTCTGCCTCCCATTGAGTCCCAGCTGATTGGCTGGGTCTTTTTTGGTTGCCCTACACAGGAGAACGGAGCTGGAAAGCAGGTTAGTGGGGTAGGGAGGGATTTTGCAGTAACCTTCCCCAGGAGTGGTGGAGGGGATGGAGATTTTCCCCTACCATGCCCACCAAGCCACGCCCACCAAGCCAAGCTAAGGCACCAGTAGTATAAAATTTTGAATCCCATAACTGCTCAGAGAGGCAGAAACTCAGCCCCTCCCCCTTGTTAATGGGCCATCAAGGCCTGGGCCAGTCTATTCTACATAACAAAGATCTACCTCCACCAGACAGGGCCATTTAATTGCCCTTCATTGCACCATCCAGCAAGTTTCAACCAAACTTTAACACACGGACCACCTACAAAGCTAGCTATGACCTCTGACAGCAACCAATCAGGATACTCTTCCTGTGCTCCAGGAAGTTCAAAGCCCAGAGAGTGCATAAAACCTAGGCACTCTCAGCATCTCTTCCCTTTTTCTTCGCCCAAGATCTCCAAGCCATGTGGTCCTGTTCATCAATAAATCTTCTTTCCGAGCACCTTCCATATATCCAGTGTCTTTTTCCCCACTTGGAACTAAACCCAGAAGGATATTTCTTCCAACACAGCCAAGAGACATACAGTTACATCACGCAGCCTATTTTTAAAGTGTTAATGAAATGGATGGAAGATAACCTTTCTAAATTAAAAAAAAAAGGAAGAAAAGGCAAAAAAAAAAAAATCAGTTCTCAAAACACCAAGAGAAACATCATATGTTATATTTAAAGCATCTGAACAGAGAGAAAGTGCTAAAAACCTCATCAGGGAAGGATCCACTTATCAGCAGATGTGAATGTGCTATTCGTTGTTTTGCCTGTCACATATATTCTGGTATCTACTTTGTTTTGGGAGTGCTTAATATTGCAACTGTAATTCAGTTCCTTATTTTAGAGAGTAGATTTTAAGGCATCCAGGAAACTGCCTTAACTTAAGGTGGATAGTTGTCTAATTCACTGAGATTTGCCATCCAGGGCCCAGAGATGAATCTTTTGAATTCGGATATTGATGAATTCGGTTATTGAGGATGAATTCGGTTATTGATAACCGAATGACAAAATCTTGGAGGTAATGTGCCATCTTTGGCAGGCACAGCGAACGGAATCCTTAAGTGCATCTTCAAAGTGGAGGATTGCCCTATTAAGCATCCAAGCTCCAGCACAGGAGAAAGATCCCAAAATGGTCCAACTTTTAGGGAAACCTTGGTCAAAATGATATGTGGGTTTGGCTCTGCAACCCAACAGGACAGAGGTGGCTTCAGAGGATAATTAGGACTGCAGAAAAACAATTGCTACCAACCTGCCTTCAATCGAGGACCCGTATATACAGCACAAGTCAAAAAAAGGGCTGTGAAAAATATCTACAGACCCCTCACATCCTGGACACAGTTTCAGCTCCTTTCCTCAAAATAACGCTATAGAGCATTGCACACCAGAACAACTAGACACAAGGACAGTTTTCCCCTGAATGCCATCACTCTGCTAAACAAATAATTCTCTCAGCACCGTCCAACTATTTACAAAGTCTGCACTACTATTACTATTAACCTTCTCATCACTCCTTATCACCCATCCCCTCCCACTGGGTGATTGTATGACTGTAACCTTGTTGCTTGCATCCTAATGATTTATATTGACTGTTTCCTAGTGATTTGATTGCTTTATTGTACCCTATGACTACTCTTAAGTGTTGTACCTTATGATTCTTGACTCTTGATGAATGTATCTTTTCTTTTATGTACACTGAAAGCATTTGCACCAAGACAAATTTCTTGTGTGTCCAATTACACTTGGCCAATAAAGAATTCTATTCTATTCTATGTAGTGGACTTCTTCTTCCTGAGTTCATTGTTCTTCTCTGATTTGTGTGTTGGTTTGTGTGTTGCTTAGGCCCCTTGGGCCTAAGCAAGTGGCAAAGAGGCTTAGATATTATTACTATCAAGGTTCCGACCGATGAACCCAACTCAGCCAGCGCTGACGAGACGATCCAATCTCTTAATGCAAAGTTTTATTGAGTATGTCATTTTGGCACAGAATGAAAGCAAAACCAGCTTTGGCTAAATCCCAGGCAATTCCATATAATTAAAGTATAGAATCCTCCCTATCAGTGCACGTCACATTATCCAATTGAGTGTCATAATATTGTTGTGAGAAAATGTCCTGAAAGTCTGGCGACCACCTGCTCACGTGACCTCGATTCTCATGGCTTAACTGCTTGACCTTTAAAATCCGCATTCCGATTCCCCCTCTCCTCCCCCTCCTAGTTCATTGGCAAGCTGAGAAGCAGTAAAAGTGAAAGCGGCTTGAATACGCTTCAAAGCTGGACAATTACTTTTTTGGGGGGGTGTAGGAAGCAATGGCTCAGCACTGACACTGAGCTTTGTCAGCTGGAGAGCTGACAGCCGGGGTTTGAGACCCAAGCTCCATGCAACAGGGTGACTTCCCATTCCTTGCACCAGCTCCTGTCCACCTAGCAGTTTAAAAGTATGCAAATGCAAGTAGGTTAATAGGTACCACTTTGGTGGGAAGATAACAGTGTTCCATGCACCTTTGGTGTATAGCCATGCTGGCCACATGACCATGGAAAATATCTTTGAACAATGCTGGATGCCTCAGACAAGAAAATTGAGATGAGCACTGGTACCTAGGATGTCAGGTAAGCCATTACTTTTTAACTGTTTTGTTTGGGTGGTTTTTTTTTTTTAGCTGATATGCTTGCTCACTTTTCCCCATAGCTACCTATGGTTGTGAAAGTTGGACTTTAAAAAGGTAAGACAGGAAGAAAATCAACTTGTTTGAGTTGTGGTGCTGGAGAAGGTTCCTGCATAATCCTTGGACAGCAAAGGTGACTAACAAGCAAGTACCAGAGCACGTAACACCAGACATGTCACTGGAAGGCAAAAATCATGAAACTGCAAGTCACTTATTTTGGACATGTCATGTGGAGGAATTCACTAGAGAAAGCAACTATGTTAGGAAAAGTTAGTGGTAAAAGGAAACCAGGCTGTCAAAGAGCATGGTGGTTGGGTATCATCAAAGTTGACAACCATCCAGAGCACAGAACAACTCAGAATCAGAATAAAGCTGGAAGGGACCTTGGAGGTGTTCTAGTCCAGCCCCCTGCTCAAGCAGGAGATCGTATAACATTTCAGACAAGAGACTGTCCAGTGATGAAAAACCCACAATGCAGTGGTGGGACTCAATTTTATTTTTTTTATTACTGGTTCTGTGGGCATCCTTCTGTGGGAAGGATACTGCAAAATCCCCATTCTCTCCCCACCCCACTAACCTGCTTTCCAGCTCTGTTCTCCTGGGCAGGGCAACCAAAGAAGACCCAGCCAATCAGCTGGGACTCGGGAGGCAGAGAATAGATGGGGGCGGGGCCAGCCAGAGGTGGTATTTGTCGCTTTTCCCAACTACTCAAAATTTCTGTTACCGGTTCTCCAGAACTGATCAGAACCTGATGAATACCACCTCTGCCATAATGTCTGGGCAAGCTGTTCTACTGATCAACTGTCTTCACTGTTAGTTTCTTCTCAGTTTCAAATTGCTTCCCTCCTTTGATGAGTTTCCATCCATTGCTTCTTGTCCTGCTTGGTTCGGGTATTTTCCCACGTCATTGTAGTTGTTCTTTTAAAGTTGTAGCAACGTTTCAGCAGAATCTCAGAAACGTTGCTACAACTTTAAAAGAACAACTACAATGACGTGGGAAAATACCCGAACCAAGCCGAATACCATACATGTAAGTACCCGCGAAAACTTAAGAAAACATATGGAGATGTTATGACTGCTTTTTCCAGATTATTTTTGAAGTGCGGATAACATGATTATTTAGGACAGGGATCAGCAAAATCCATGGCTCTGGAGCCGCATGTGTCTCTTTGACCCCTCTGCTGCGGCTCCCTGCCAAACTGGTAAACTTTTTCTGCAGTTCAGCGAACAGGCTGATCCCACTTCTGGCTGGCCCCGCCTTTCTCCCCTCCCCTCCTTCCCAGTCTGTGATGATCCGGGGCGTGGCACAAAGGCAACACAGTCAGATAAGCAATAAGAGTCCCTTTATTAGCTGCAACTTTGCCCCCAATGTCCAGGTTACCTTCTGGCTGGAGAAAAACTCTCCCAGGAACAGTCTTTGACTGCAGAAAATTCAGTCTAAAACATGAGCAACACAAACTGTAACTAAAAGTCCAAACAAGCCAAACTGAAGTAATTAGTTTGGCAGGACAGGAGCAAGAATTTCAGACTTGAAGGCACGGCAAAACTCACATGGTTGGGAAGATGCCAGGAACACAGATAAGCTATGACAACAAGGATAAAGTCACGTTTGCTCCCAGCAGCCTGCCACACGCAGTCTGCCTTTCTTATCAATTGTCTTCTCAGCTGTGGCTAATGAAGAGAATCAGGGCCCTTTCTTCCCCCGTAAGCAATGCAACCCACGTTGCTCCCTTCTCTGTTCCTCCCTGCGTGCCTTAGGATGAAGAGGGGATGGGCCTGGTTCTTCCTCTGAATTCCCTCTCCCTTGTTCTACCTCTACCCTGCTCTTCCCAGCCAGACTTTGCCCTTCCCCAGCCTCCTCCACAGCCAATGGAGCCACACTCCCACTCCCTGTCAGCTGTCCGGCTTCTTCCTTGGATTCAGACACTGACAGGAGCATGACACAGTCACTCCTTGCCCAGCCTGAGAAGGTAAGGGCAACAGCAGGAGATG
>NW_020717117.1:185184-197684 GCF_900518725.1 Notechis scutatus | reverse complement strand
ATTAACCAAGCTTAGTGTGTTGTGTGAATGCAACAGCTAAATCTTTTCATGGAGCTGTTTAAATATATTGTTTGAACACACCCTGGGTGGGTTTTTTTTCTTTCAGAACACTCCATCATCTGACTTTACCTGGGGAACAATCGTGTTAACTAGCCACCATTGTAAATTGGAAAAAGAAAGGCATCAATGAATTAAAATCTGTAGTTGTTATGCTTGGCAGATGAATGTTCTTGGCTGAGATGCTGAGCATAGAATGAAGAGTTCATTCTCTAGTGAATTCTAATGCACAGATGTGTTGGTTATCTTTCCCAAGGCAGAACTATTTTTAATTTAGAAATCATCAACCTAATTGCACTGGAGAAAGGGATTATTCTTTTTTTCCTACTCTTCACTTGATCTTTCGTATAGTCCAGTTTGGTCTGTTTCATATTCAATACTAAAATGCTCCCAGTGGTGTATGTAACTCATGGTATAGTTCATACTACAGGTAGTCCTCAATGTACGGCCACAACTGAGAACAACATTTATGTTGTTAAATGAGACCTTTGTTGTGGGTTTTGGCCCATTTTAATGACTATTCTTGCCACGTTTGTTAACTGAATCACGAACACTGTTAAATTAGTAACATGATTGTTAAGTGAACCTGGCTTCCCCATTGTCTTTGCTTGTCAAAAAGATGAACCAGCTGTCAAGCATCCAAATGTAAATCACGTGACCCTGGGGTTGCTGCAATGGTCATAAGTGTGAAAAATGATCATAAGTCACTTTTTCAGTGCTGTTGTAACTTCGGTCAATAAATGAACAGTTGTAAGTCAAGGACTATCTGTGTACTAGTATCAGTGCATCTCTTCACTGTCCTTCAAATAGTCAGATAACAGATAACAGATAATCAGAGTTGGAAGGGACCTTGTAGTCCAACCCCTGCCATTTCTGACAAATGGCAGTCCAATCTCTTCTTGAAAGTTTCAAGTGATGGTGCTCCCATAACTTCCAAAGGCAACTTCTGTTCCATTGGTTGATTGTTCTCATTTCCAGATTGAATCTCTCCTTGTTCAGTTTCCATCCATTATTCCTTGTCTGGCCTTTGGGTGCTTTAGAAAATAGCTTGACCCCTTTCTCCTCTCTGGGGCAGCCCCTCAAATATTGGAAGACTGCTATCATGTCTCCCCTAGTCCTTCTCTTCACTAGACTAGCCAGGCCCACTTCCTGCAACCGTTCTTCATATGTTTTAGTCTCCAGTCCCCTAATCATCCTGGTTGCTCTTCTCTGCACTTTTTTTTTTATAATGTAGTGAACAAAACTGAATGTAGTACTCTAGGTGTGGTCTTACTAAGACTTTATAGAGTGGTATTAGTACCTCCCTTGATCTTGATTGTATCCCTCTGTTAATGCAACTTAGGATTGCATTGGCTTTTTTGGCGGCGGCTGCACATTGCTGGCTCATATTTAGCTGGTTGTCCACTAAGACTCCAACATCCCTCTCCCAGTTACTGCTACTGAGCCTGGTTTCACCCAGTCTATATGTGTCCTTTTGGTTTTTCTTGCCTAAGTGTAGGACTTTACTTTTCTCTACATTGAATTTCATTGTGTTAGACATGGCCCAGTGTTTTAGTCTTGTCAAGATCCATCTGGATCTTGAGCCTAGACTTCCAATGGCTTGTCTTCTTCTTCAACTGTCTGGTGTCTTTGCCAAATACGATGCCCGTCTATGTTCCTTGATAGGTGAAGACTGTACAACATCACCGTACGGATGAATGGATGGATGTTATGATTTCTTGTCATTATTTTTCTGGTCTGGCTATATGGAGCTTCTATTTCAGCTTGTGTCCACTCCATTGTTCCAGTTGTATATTTAATGCAGTGGTGGGATTCTACCGGTTTGGACCAGTTCACGTGAACTGGTCATTCTGGCCATCATTTGGCCCCGCCCACTTGCCCCTGCACTTTCCTGTGCTTTATTTCCTTGTTTTGGAGCGCAGCTGATTCACGGGGCAGAGCGGTTTTGCCGCACCTCAGCTGTTTTACTCACCGGGGCTGCTGCAGAAGGTGAGTATTCTAGCTGAACATCGGCTTTTTAAAATGCTGCGCATGCATGCAAGCGCACGCTCACCGAACCGGTTGTTACACCGATTGAATCGCACCCCTGATCTAATGAACAACAGAATGACAGAGTTGGAAGGGACCTTGGAGGTCTTCCAGTCCAACCCCCTGTTCTGGCAGGAACCCCTATATCATTTCAGACAAATGGTTGTCCAATGTCTTCTTAAAAATTTCCAGAGTTAGAGCATTCACAACTTCCAGAGGCCAGTCGTTCCACTGGTTAATTCTTCTCAACTGTCAGGAAATTTCTCTGTAGTTCTAAGTTGCTTTCCTTTCCTTGATGAGTTTCCACCTGTTGCTTCTTGTCCTGCCTTCAGGTGCTCTGGAGAATAGGTTGAACCCCTCTTTTTTTGAAGCAGCCCCTGAGGTACTGGAACACTGTTCTAGGCAGGGGTGGGCCTCATAAATTTTAGCAAAGGGTTCTCTGCCTGGTTTCTAGGTGAGAATGGTCATGATGGGCGTGGCCTAATCAAACTCCTGCACCACAGCTGGGGGCACGTTTTTGCCCTATCTGAGCTCCAGAGGCTGTCCTCAGGACTCTGGGAGGGCAAAACAGCCTTCCCAGGCTCCAGAGGCTCTCTAGAAGTCAGAAATGAAGGAGGCCCGGTTTTTACCCTCCCCGAGTCTCCGTGCACGCCCTGCACTTACCTGCATCCAAAACGGCCGCGTAGGGACTACTGGGAAGGGCAGGATGGGTGGAGCCACCTAGGAGTGGGATTTGGGGGTTCTCCAAACTGCACAGAATCTTAGCTAGGGGCTCTCCGGAACCCCTGCAAACCCCCCGCAGCCCACTCCTGCCCCTAGGCCAGTGGCGGCTAACCTTTTTCGGCTACTGTGCTGAACATTGCACCTGCATGCATGCTCACATGCCAGCTCCCAGAAGGCAATGCACGTGCCCCCCCCAAGCCCCCTATACATGAACATGCGACCCCCCCATGTGCTGCGCATCTCCTGCGCACCCCGTCCCCCGCGCATATGTGCCAGACACCCAACAATCAGTTGTCGGGTGGGTGGTGCGCTCTCATGAACAGTGGGGCTCTTCTGGGCAACCTCTCGTGTGCCGGCAGAAGTAGCTCTGTGTGTTGCAACTCTGGCACGTATGCCGTAGGTTCGCCATCATGGCCCTAGGCCTTCTTTTTCATCAAACTAGTAGGAAGGGGGCTGAGTCTCTCTCCCTCCTTCCTTTTATTACCGTATTTGCCGGCGTATAAGATGACTTTTTTGCCCTGAAAAACATGCCTCCAATTGGGGGGGTCGTCTTATATGCCGGGTCGTCTTATACGCCGGCAAATAGTAATTGGGAAGCACTGCGGCTGCCTGCGGCTGAGGCACTTTTACGCACCGTGGAAACGAATCCCGTGAAGCCGAAAGGAGCAGCCAGCCTTCTCCCAGCTCCCAAGGAAACGAGGCTCGCACCGCCCGAGCTCCGCTGAGGTATCCGGCTGGGGCTGTCAGGAGTTGTTACCGCTGGCGCGGCTCCGCGCGGCTCCAGTCCCGCGTTGCCTCGGGAAGGGAAAGGCAAAACCAGGAGCCGCTGCTGCCATTGCAAAGCGCCGCCGCGGCTCTTCCTTTTTGCCTTTCCCTTCCCGAGGCAACGCGGGACTGGAGCCGCGCGGAGCTGCGCCAGTGGTAACAACTCCTGACAGCCCCAGCCGGATACCTCAGCGGAGCCCGGGCGGTGCGAGCCTCGTTTCCTTGGGAGCTGGGAGAAGGCTGGCTGCTCCTTTCGGCTTCACGGGATTCGTTTCCACGGTGCACAAAAGTGCCTCAAAAAAAAAAAAAAGTGCAAAAGTGGAAGGCGTGCGGAAGAGGGGGCGAGTATATAACAAACTATATTTTGAGTGGAAATGTTGTGGGGTCGTCTTATACGCCGGGTCGTCTTATACGCCGGCATATACGGTAACTTTTTGGTGTTTTCTGCAAATCCAGAAACAGGATTAATCATCTTAACCCGATTAAGAAGGTTGCACAAACGCTTTCCGTAAGAGTACCACGTTTGCAAAAACAACCAACAACACACAGAACTTTGCAGCTGGGAGGAGAGAAAAAAAACAGAGAAATTTAGCTTTTTATTGTTTTTCCAACGAAGGTTAGAAGAAGGCAGAAGAAGAAGAGACATCTCCCAAAGTCTGGCTGTTTTCCTTACCTGCTATCTCTTCCGTGCAGACTTCACCTACACAATATTTTTATTTTGGGGGGAAGGACAAGGAGCAAGAAGGGTGGGGAGGCTGGAAGATGCGGTCTTCTGGGTGGGTGGGGGGATTGCTTGTCCATTTGGAAAAGCACTTCAGACTGTTACAGAGCCCTTGGGGAGGAGGAGCAGGCCATGTGGGCAGGCAGGGCTCTAAAGGAGAGGGGAGGACTTGGGTCTTCGTGAATGCTCAGGGTGTTGCAAGCCGCTTGTAATTGCAGACTAGGAATCATTGCTAGATGCTGAACAGTGTGGAATGCTGGATCAGAAAGAATTTGATCAGATCAAGTCTTTACTCCTGTTCTTCGCGTTTTTGGCAAGGGGATCCTTCCTTCCTTTTTCCCTTTTTCTATCCCTTCCTTTCTTCCTTGCTTGCTTCCTTCTTCCTTCCCTCCTTTCTCTCTTCCATCTTTCTCTTTCTCTTCGCCCCTCCCTCCCTCCTCCATCTCCTTCATTTCTCCTTCCTTCCTTCTTTCCTCCCTTCCTTCTTTCCTCCCTCCCTTTCTTGCTTCTTCCCACCCTCCTTCCCTTTTCTTTTTCTTTCTTTTTTCTTTCTCTTTCTCTCTCACTTTCATCTCTTTCTCTTCCTCCCCTTCCCCTCCTTCCTCCCTCCCTCCCTCCCTCCCTTATTTCTTTCTTTCCTCCCTCCCTCCTTTCTCTTCCTCTTCCTTTCTCTCTCTCTCTTCCTTTTCCTCTTCTTTCTCTCTCTTTTTCCTCTCTCTATTTTTTCCTCTTTGTCTTCTTCCTCCCTCCCTCTCTCTCTCCTTCTCTCCCTCTCTCCATCTGCTAACGTCTCCATTCTGTGGCATAATTATTATGAGGGTTTGCATATAAAAGCCAATCATCTGTGAATTCATTTAGTATTCATTGCGAGACCCTTAATCACGGTGGATTAATTTGTTATAAATGCTGATATAATCTGTTATTTCATAATATCACCACTACAATTTAGCAATTAAAGAGTCCGCTATTATTTCAAACACTGCCCAGATCTCTTACTTCGTTGCAGCCCTTTTTGCTCTGTTGTGAATTATCTTGCAAGGACAATTGTGTCTTCTTTCCCTACAGAAACACACAGAAACACACACACACAACCCATCCATTTTAGAAGTAGGAATACAAAGGATAGATGTAGTCACACTTACTCTTGATAACATCAATTTCTGCTCTGGTTATACCTAACCATCAATGAATAGCAATAATTGGAATAGGGCGTTAGTACTTACCTGACACGCCCGTTCTCTTTGAGCTGTGAAGAGCATCCAGTAGTGGGAGGTGCTTCAGTCTCTGCATGTCTAGGCTGGGCTTAATTTGTGGAACGCTCCTCCTCCTCCCCGGGACTCCTCCCCAGCGTTCCCCAGTTTTGGCGAAGACGAGAGAAATAAATGCCCTCATCCTCAATGCCCTAACAAATTCGTTGGCCGAAACAGGACCCCACCAGACGGGAAAAGGGTGGGGCTGGATGCTCTTCACAGTTCAAAGAGAACGGGCGTGTCAGGTAAGTACCAACGCCCTTTCTCCCATGAGCTGTTCAGAGCATCCAGTAGTGGGACATACCAAAGCTTGGCCTGTCCTACGGGAGGGACTCCGTCTGGCCTGGAAACCCCTCCTGGTCCCTGTGGATCCATTGCAGAACTCTTCTGCCAAAGGAGGCCTCAGCGGATGCAAACACATCTATTTTATAATGCCTAATGAATGGCGATGGAGAGGCCCAGGTTGCGGCTCGACAAATTTCAGTTATTGGTGCCTGTGTGGCCCACACTGCCAATGTTGCAGCGCTCCTTGTTGAATGAGCTGTTATGCCCCTGCGCACCTGCAGTGATTGAGTCTGATACGTTTTCGCTATCGCGGCCCGTAGCCAACGGCCTTTTGTAGAAGATGAGACCTTGCATCCCTGAGTGTTGGGCTTAAACGACACAAATAAGGCTTCCGTTTTTCTGAAAGTTGCTGTGCGGTTAATATATATTCGCAATGCTCACCTCACATCAAGCCTATGCCATTGTAGTTCCAACCCTTGGGATGATCTGGGACAAAAATTAGGAAGTATCAGCTCTTGTGCCCTATGAAAAACCGAGTTAATTTTGGGAATAAACGTAGGATCAGGACGAAAGACCACCCGGTCAGAATGGAAAACACAAAGATCTTGTCTGATAGACAAAACTGCAAGTTCCGAAATACGACGAGCAGAAGTGATCGCTGCTGGGTAAGGCTGTGAGTGTTAAGCCAACAATAATACACGGATGGCCTCGAATCTAATAAGAAAATGAGGTGTAATAATTCCTTAGGTTATCAGAAGGAAAAACCTCTGATCGGGAAGGAAAACTACCTCACACAGCTCGAGTTACAAATAGCGCGGCCACGCAGTGTTGTTTTTTTTAAGTAAAGGCAAAAATAACGACCGTTCCCAGCAACAAACTCCCGCCGTGTGGGGAAATGCCTCCGACGGCTTCTCCTTGTGGCTAAAAGGAATGGCAGGGGAAGGGGTGGAGAGAATTCTTACTGCTTTCCACACCAAGATGGCGTTCTGAGGGGAAAACTCAACGATACGACTCGGATGAGAGCGAAAATGCCCACACCGCTATTGCCGATATAAAGAAAGGCAATGCGGAATCACAATGGCAGGGGATAGAACAAGCAGATGCGGGGGGGGCTCGGAGCAATGCCGAAGCCGCTCCGCCGCTTCAGGTGCGAAACAGCGCTGCCCGAAAATGCAAATGATCTCCGACGACCAGATGGAGAGAGCTAAAGTCGGGAGATCGTAAAGTGATTTGGAGGCTAAAAGCCTGAAAAAAACAAACTGGACTATATCCAAACCTGCTGAGTAATACTCCTGTTTCGGCCAAGGAAGAACAAAAAGCACTGCCTATACACAACGAGGCTGAGCCAAAACTGGGGACCGCTGGGGAGGAGTCCCGTGGAGGAGGAGGAGCGTTCCACAAATTAAGCCCAGCCTAGACATGCAGAGACTGAAGCACCTCCCACTACTGGATGCTCTGAACAGCTCATGGGAGAAAATTAATGTCAAAAGAGCTGCTTTGGGAATAATAACAGAACTGGTATTTTCAGCGGTGCGTTGTTTTTTTTTTACAGCAATATCAAAGGAGAAGCCAACTGTCAGTCATGTGGACTGAGAATTCCAGAACTATATTCCCAACTCATGAAGGGAACTATAGATGCATTTTCAAGAACCGTTGTCCAAACTGTGTCGTCCAGTTGCAACTTTTAAATGGGGAGGAAAGGAAAGATTATCAATCAAGGAGAGATTGCATTTATAATGTACAAGTTTTGCATCTCTTCTGAATGAAAATGCAAATAGAATAAAACCAAATTTTGTGTCTTTTTGTGTGTGTGTGTGTGTTTTGTCTTAGCACCATTTGTGTTTTGGATGGATTGTATGTGCCATCAGGTCAGTGTTATTGTAGTTGTTGTTGTTTATTATATGGTCAGCCAGATGTTCAGACTAGGTTCCGCACTTTTGTCTACCAATCGAGTCCTTTCCAAGGACCTAAAATAAGCAGATGTGGATGTTTGATGGTGTTACAGATATCGTCCCAGGATGGAAACTGTTCAGAGTAAAATCGCTTTTTGCATTTGACCAATGGCATTAACCAATGTCAATGCTAAAGGTGTTCAAGAGCTCCTCCAGTTGTTTTGGAATTGCACTCCAGGTGCCTTTTATAATTGGGATTACCTTTGCTTTCTTCTGCCACAGTTGCTCTGTTTGTAGGTCTTTGTATTTTTGTTATCTTCTCCAATTTCTTCTTGAAAACCTCCAGTGATGGAGCACCCACAGCTTCTGGAAGCAAGTTATTCCACTGATTAATTGTTCTCAATTGTCAGGAAATTGTCAGGAAATTTATCCTGATTTCTAGGTTGATTCTCTCCTTGATTCATTTCCATCTGTTGCTTCTCGTCCTGCCTTCAGGGGCTTTGGAAAATAGCTTGACTCCGTCTTCTTTCTGGTAGCCCCTGAGATATTGAAAGACTGCTATCATATCACCTCTAGTCCTTCTTTTCATTACACTAGACATACCCAGTTCCAGCAACTGTTCTTTATATGTTTTAGCCTCCAGTCCCCTAATCCTCTTTGTTGCTCTTCTCTGCTCTCTTTTCTAGGGTCTCAACATCTTTTTTTATATCGCGGCCAACAAAACTGGATGCAGGATTCCAAGCGTGGCCTTACCAAGGCATTATAGAGTGGCATTAACATTGTCATTTTGCTCAGCTCACAGACTCCTAGAAGATTTTTTACACGTGCTTTTGGTGGTGTGTAAAAACTTAAAGCAGGAATGTAGAAGCTTCTTTTTAAAAAAAATAAATAAAGTTTTTAAATTTTTATAACAAAGACAAAAGCAAACAAATAAATCCATCTTTCTGTTCAACAGTGTGTCAGTTGGGTACATATATCTTGTGCACATAATAATGTTATCATCAGGGGTGGGATTCAAATTTTTTAACAACCGGTTCTGTGGGCGTGGCTTTGGTGGTGGGCATGGCTTGGTGGTCAAGTTATTGGCTGGGCGCGGCCAACTCAATATCACTCACATCGAGGCACGCATCTCCTCGCCTGGCCTCTCATGACTGTGGGGATGCTGCAACAGTCGTAAGTGTGAAAAATGGTCATAAGTCACTTTTTTCAGTGCCATTGTACTTTGAATGGTCACTCCACACAAGCAAAGTACCAGCAAAGAAGGGGGAAAAAACTCCAGAGAAGTTCCTGAGACAGGAAGTCTAGTCCTGCCAAGAATGCAATAAGGGTTAACGGAGAGGCAGTTTCTGTAAGCAACACCAGAATGTTTCCTTCCTGCTTTCCTTACAGGATTAGGCCAGTAATTTCTTCCAACAACCGGTTCTCCAAACTGCTTAGAATGTTAACAACCGGTTCTAGCGAATAGTTGCAAACTGGTAGAATCCCACTCCTGATTATCATACATATCTTACTTGTTTGTGTTAATAATCATTCTAGTCTGTATTTTATATCACATTTATCAATTATTATATTATCATTAACATTGTAGTTATTGTCTTTCAAAAGTATATTTCATATTCATTTTCTTACTCTATCTAATTCAATCATTTATGAGTTATGGTATATTATACTGTGCTTACACATTTTCTTACTTTTCTACCCAGAGGAATGTAGAAGCTTCAAGACACCTTGAGAAAGACCAATTCCTAACTGGACGACGGCCTTTCCCAGCAGGCAACATTCCTTATTTTACCAGGAATTCCCTGCAACACAAAATCCAGATGTCACTTAATGTCTCTCCTTGTATCTGTGGGAAGCCACACCCCTATCCCCCCTAGAACAATGAAATATTTTGAGGAGTATTTAAAAAAGGCAGAATGTTATATTTCCCTAAATGAGAAGGGGAGAAACATGTTATTCTTAAAAGACAGAAAGCAGACTCAATCTCCTTTCCCTCACCCCCAAGCAGGTTTTTGTGCCCATTGGGAAAGATTTGGTCAGCCTATCTACACAACAGGGGTCGCCAACCTTTTGGACCTCAGGAACCACCAAATTCATAATTTTATGTCCCAGGGACCACTAACCGGTTTTGTGGACATGGCCTAATTTGTGGGTGCGGCTTGGTGGTCATGTGATTGGCTGGGCATGGCTTGTTTGTAAATATTATAAATATTTATATAAATATTGATTTTTTTGTTAAAAAAGAGCAACTTTTACCCAAAATCAAGCAAAACAGGCAGACAGATTGAGTTGTTCACAGAATCACAGATTCATTCAGTGATCTATCTGCCATCGGCTAGCTCAGTCTGTCACATAAAATTTGCTTTCAAGCAAACACACAAAATTAACTCACAACACCTCATGTATGTAAATATTGAATTTTTTATTTAAAAAAGAACAACTTTTACCCAAAATCAGGTAAAGCAGGCAGGCAGATTGAGTTGCTCACAGAATCATTCAGTGATCTATCTATCTGCCATCGGCTAGCTCAGTCTCTCAAATTTGCTTGCCATGAGTCTGCACTGAATAATAGAACCTTCAGTCCTAAGGGAGGTTTGGCTGTGCTTAAAAGCAGAGCCGAAGATCTAAAGACTAGCTTGAAAGCAAGAAATCCAACCATTTCCTGCTTCCTAGCTAATCTAAATCTCGAAGCACAGCAGAACACCTGATGGTCAGAAAAAGGAAAAATAGCAATTTAGCAGGCAAGTTTGCCAGGTAAGGAGTGGGTGGGTGGGGAGGGTTCCCGCAGGCCATGTGGAGATGCAGCCTTGTGTTTCTGCGCAGCCTGGATTAATTGTTTTGGGCGGGTGCTTTGGGGGATTAGATTTCTCTGCGGCCCACCAAAATTTGATCTACAAAACAAAAGACCTTCAGGTCCAAGGTGAAGGGATTAAGACATGACCCTTCAAGACATAATAGGATTAACCCACTAGGACACAGAGCTCACTGCATTGCACAATCTCCTAAGGACATTGCATCAGAGTCCAAACTTCAACCAAACTTAGCTCACACAACCTACAGAGCCAGCTATGACCCCTGCATAGCCCCATGGGAGTCTGACAACAGCCAATAGAATGCATGTTCTTTCACAGGAACAGGAAGCTCAAGTGCAAAGCCCAAGAGAAGATATAAAATCCCCTCATTCTCAGCTCCATGTGGTCAGCTACCCAGAACCTGGAAATAAGGAGAAATTTTCTGACAGTGAGAACAATCAACCAATGGAACAGCTTGTCCTCGGAAGTTGTGAGAGCACCATCACTTGAGACATTCAAGAAGAGATTGGACTCCCATCTGTCAGAAACGGTGTAGGGTCTCCTGCTTGGGCAGGGGGTTGGACTAGATGACCTACAAGGTCCCTTCCAACTCTGATTATCTGTTATCTGAACCCATGTGATTCTGCTTCATCAACAAACCATCTATCCAACCAGCCTCCATGTTTCCAGTGTTTTTCTCCCAGCTTGGAACTGAACCAGATAGATATTTCTTCCAACACGTCCGAGTCTCACTTGATTGATACCTTTTGTTTTCCAAAAGCTCAGATAAATATTTGAAGAAGGGTTGTTGGGTTGTTGTTGTTTTTTTTGCAGAAGATGAACATCAATAGGAAACAGCACACAAAAATAGATTCTTCTGAGTGAATCCCAAATTAACGACGACAGAAACACAAATTCTGATGTACGACGTGGGGGGTGTTTTTAATTGTGGAAACTGGACTGAGCTTTCATTGGCTGTACGTTAAAGAAAAGGCCTGGACAAATGACAGAGCCCTGTGTGCATTTATTCATTTTCTCTGCAAAAGATGCTGCAAATGATAAGTGTGAATATAACTAAAATTGCAGTCTGAGGCTCTGGGGTAGCTTTGATTTGATTTATTTTATTTTATTGCAATTCCTTCCTAAAGGGCATGGGAGAGCCTTGGATGGGATACAGAGAGAGATTTTCTCTCTCAGGAAGGGCCATTTAATTTAATTTTCTGAGCCATTCATTCCTATCTTGTCTCATCACGAGACTGAATCCATAGTTCATAAAAACCGCAAATACTGCATAAAGCCACCACTAAAATAACATCTTCAGCCAATGTCAACTGGCCTCTGTCCTGACCATTGTCCACAATGGCAACCTCCTGTTAGGTGACCCTTGACAATCGGAGAACCTATTGGAGGGGTCCCCAAACTTGGCAACTGGCTGGAGAATTCTAGGAGTTGAAGTCCAGAAGTCTTAAAGTTGCCAAGTTTGGAGACCTCTGACCTATTGGGTCATCATTTCTGAGACATGAGATTCCTTACTGGATTCTCGAGTTCTCCTGTTTGAAGAGGGGGTTGGACAGAAGTCCTCTAAAGCTGTTAACAACCTTGTTCTTCTAACGTTCCATGTTAAAAGGCCACCTTAACCTCAGGAAAAGCATGCTCCCCATTGGGACAGCTACATCTGAAGACTTTGTCTCTGGACTCCTACCTCTTAACAATTTTTTTTTTGGGGGGTGGTGGTGGAAGGAGCTTCCACAGGGACTCTAAAATAGAATGGAGTGGAGTTGAGTGGGGTAGAGGAGAGGGAAGAGGATATAGAAAATAGAGAATAGAATAGAATGGAATATTATAGAATAGAGACTAGAATAGATAATAGAATAGAATAGATTGCATGGCATGGCATGGCATGGAGGGGAGGAGAGGAGAGGAGAGGGGAGAATAGAATAGAATAGAATAGAATAGAATAGAATAGAATAGAATAGAATAGAATAGA
>NW_020717117.1:155898-176918 GCF_900518725.1 Notechis scutatus | reverse complement strand
AATAGAATAGAATAGAATAGAATAGAATAGAATAGAATAGAATAGAAAGTAGAGAGTAGAGAGAATAGAGAGAATATAGAATAGGAACAAATAGAATAAAAACTGATAAAATAGAAATTAATAGAAACAAATAGAATATAGAGAGGAATAAAATATAGAGAATAGAGTAGAACATAGAATAGAATAGAATAGAATAGAATAGAATAGAATAGAATAGAATAGAATAGAATAGAATAGAATAGAATAGAATAGAATAGAACAGAACAGAACAGAATAGAATAGAATAGAATAGAATAGAATAGAATACTTTATTTGGACAAGTGCGCTCAACTATTAATAGTTTATATTAATAAGTCAATGGGGAATCTGGATTCCAAATTGACTTGGCTTTCCAGAAGGTACACACACACACACACACACACAAACACATACACACATACACGCACACACACACACATCAACATGGCAGTTGAAAAATATTTTCAAACTCCCCAAAAGCGCCAGAATTAAGGAGGAAGTCTGATATCACTTCCGTCATGAAAGCAGGACCTCTGCCTAATTGTAAAAGGAAATGTTACACATAATATGATGCTTTCTTTTCATATTCTAGCATGAATTGCTCCATGTGTTTGTGAAAGCCAGAATTTGCTTTCATTGAATGCATGTGAAGAAACATCAATGCAGAGACATGGAATACAGCTTCATTAAGGCAATTTTTCTTTGATCTTATGGCTTGCAATTGAAATATGCAGATGAAAATATTAACCATTTCCTGTTGGCACCTCTGTGGTTTACAGATTAACAGAGGTGGAAAGGAACTTGTAGGTCATCTAGTCTAACCCCCTGCCCAAGCAGGAGACCCTATACCATTTTTGACTGATGACAATCCAGTCTCTTCTTGAAAGCCTCCAGTGATAGCACTCCCACAACTTCCAAGGGCAACTTATGTTCCATTGGTTGATTGTTCTCACTGTCAGAAAGTTTCTCCTTATTTCCAGGTTAAATCTCTCCTTGTTCAGTTTCCATCCATTATTCCTTGTCTGGCCTTCAGGTACTTTGGAAAATAGATTGACTCCCTCCTCTCTGTGGTAGCCCCTCAAATATTGGAAGACTGCTATCCTGTCTCCCCTGGTCTTTCTCTTCATTAGACTAGCCAGGCCCAGTTCCTGCAAACGTTCTTCATATATTTTAGTCTCCAGTCCCCTCATCATCCTGATTGCTCTTCTCTGCACTTTTTCTAGAGTTTCAACATATTTTTATAGTGTGTTGACCAAACACCAAAGAACTAGAACATACAGTCTCCTGGCGATTGGCTCAGGTTTACCAAATTGGCTTTCACAATCAGGAGGCTGTGAGTTCGACCGGAGGTAGAGGCTAATATTTGGAATAAACTCTCCTGCCCGAGCAGGGGATTGGACTAGATGACCTCCAAGGTCCCTTCCAACCCTGTTATTCTATGATTCATCATCCTGGTTGCTCCTCTCTTTCTGAGACACTTTCTTCTCTTTCATGACGCCTTCTGTTTTTTTCTGTCTTAACAGGTTTGAGAATGACTTTCAAAGGCCAGTTTTGGGATTTTTTCAAAGGACTTGCTGAAAATGAGGTAAAGGTTGCTTCCTCGACTTACAACCTAGTGACAACGGCACTGAAAAAAAAAGTGACGTGACCATTTCCCACACGTACAACCATTGCAGCTTCTCCGTGGTCACTTGATCAAAGTTCAGGCGCTTGGCAACCATCTCGTATTTATGACAGTTGCAGTGTCCTGGGGCAGGGGTGGGATTCTACTGGTTTGGACTGGTTCGGGTGAACCGGATGTTAAAATTACAGCTGGTTCGCTGAACCGGTATATCAACTGACCAGCTGCCCCTCCCCTCCCAGGAGTCTCCACATGGCCCACTTTCAATGAAGGTAAGTGCAGGGGCTGCGTGGAGGCTCTGGGAGGGGGAAAAACGGGTCTTTTCAAAGTCCAGAAACAGGCCTGTTTCTGGCTTCTGGAGAGTCTCCAGAGCCCAGGGGAGGCTGTTTTCTCCCTCCCAGAGGCCTGGGGGAAGCCTCTGGACCAGGGGTAGGATATGACAAGGTTAACTACCAGTTCGGGATTTACGAGCTTCCCTGCACGCTGCGAGCCGCGCGTCTGTAAATCGTCATCAGCACGCTGGGTGCAGAGAAGCAGCCTTTGAAACAGCCCTCTTTTCCTGCTTTTTTAACTGCAGCTGTGCCTCGTTTGGCAGCTGAACCTATTCTATTCTATTCTATTCTATTCTATTCTATTCTATTCTATTCTATTCTATCCTATCCCATCCCATCCCATCCCATCCCATCCCATTCCATTCGACATGGATGTTAAACTCCCTTGATTTACTAGTTATATTTATGTGAAAATTTCTCCTGGAGTATGAGTATCACTAGTCATGAGTCAGCTTTTTCCTTGGACTTCATATCTGTTCTAGTTTTGTTTCAGAAGCCACCATCTCCCTAGTTCTTAATTGCTTCCTCCTGCAACTTAAAATTCAGGATGTCTTGATGGTGCATAATTACTTTCACTGGCTGCCTCTCATAGCAAAAGAAAAAAAAAATTGCAGGCTCCAAAAAAAAAAAAAGATATACAATAATTAAAATCTCTCGCTTGTCCCTTGATGTGCCTGTCTGCATTTGACATTAGCTGCTAACAAGTATTTTCCCTGCAACTGTGCTGAGTTGTCAAAAGCGCAGATCTCTTACATGGATATGAGGTGTGTGTGTTGTACTTTACCAGAAGTATGACCTATGTCAACTCTGAAGCGAATCTGGATGAAGCCATCGTTCGCTGCCTCATAGTTGCCACAACCTCTGAAAGGGGGAAGGGAGGGGGAAGTAGATAGACTGGCTAACAGTCAAAACAAAAAGTTTTCTTGTGGGAACCAAGGTCATCCTAACAGGTGGCAGTTGGAGGAAGAGCGGAGTGACCAAGCAGCCTGCCAGCTACTTACATTGGACAATGTAGCCAGTGACATCTCAAGATGTAACCATTTGTTCTTTTAATTAGGCAAAAACTCACAGGAACTTTTAGAGTTGGTTTTCAGTGGCTGCGCCGATATGATGTATTCAATAAACATGTTCTTTGAGGAATCTACCTGCCTCAGAGTTCTGCTTTTGGCAGATGGTGTCATACCCACATCAGAGCCTGAATCTGCAGAGGAAGATGAGCTGGAGCCAATGAAGATCGAGGGGGTGGCTTCAATGGTTTTGGAGGAATGTGAGGAGGAACATGCCAAGTCAGGCCAGGGCCTTTCAGGATTGGGATGGCTTGTAGGCAGGGAGGAATGGGGGCAGGATGACCAAGAGAGGTTAAGCAGTGAACATGAGAGACAGAGCTCAGGGGATGAGCAAGGATCACCCACACCTGATCCGAGGGCACAGAGAGTGGAGAGAAGGCAGGAACAGCACAGGCTGACCCAACTACTCAGGAGGAGAGGGCCCCGTCCCTCTCCACAAGGCATACTTGGCGACTGAGACTTAAGGAGATGCTGTGGGGAGGGGCATTTGTCAGGAACAAATGCTGAATTCACAGAGTGTTGTGTGCTGTTGCCGATCTTGGACATTTCCTGTACTTCTTGCTTTATTTCTTGCTTCCTGGACTAATTGACTTATTCCCTTGCCCTGCAGGATTTCTTGTTTTGCAGCCATTGTGCTCACAGCATTGTGCTGGGCTTCTTGCAGCCAGAAGCTGCTGGAAGGTGTGTGTGTGTGTGTGTGTGTGTGTCGTCACTTTACTCTGGGACTTGCCAGAAACGTGGGAGCATTTGTGGACCATTGGGGGTTATAAAGGGGCAGTTTGAACTTTCAGTTGACTGCGTTGCCTCTGTGCTGTGCCTGATGCATTACTCGGACCACTGACAACCAGTTTGTTACTGATCCCTAGAGATATGTGCCATTTTCCAACCTCAAAATGAATCATGGTGTGTGTTCCAAGACTGACCTCACAGGATAGTCTCAACAGTTTTGTTCTGAAGTCACTAAAAAAAAAAGGCACTCAAAACATCTTGAGTTTTGTTGAGATGCAATGCTTCAAGGACAAAACTCTTTAGAGGTACTTTGCACGATCGAACTCTGGGCATTATCTTTTCAATTGTTCTTCTAAAGTTTGCTCCTGGTGCTAGAAAACACAAGTATGGTGCATTGTATTGACTAACTGCCATTTGATGAGAGGAAGAGTGAGGTTTGTCACCATGCAAACTAGTGGTGCGGTTCAACCAGTATAAGAAGCGATACGGTGAGCACGTGCGCTCCACGTTTGAAAAAGCCCATTTCCAACTCTAATACTTACCTACTTACCCACTGCATTCCCTGTTTTCAGGGAATGACATCCTCCTGCAGCCCTATGCTAGTGAAAATGGCGCTTGGGGAGCTGCGTGAAGCCTCCCTGGGCTCCATTTTTGCTTGCAGAGGCACTGCAGGCCAGTTCTTTGCTGTTTCCAGGCCAACCCCGCAGGCCAGATCTAAGCACCCTGTGGCCCGGATCCAGCCTGTGGGCCTTAAGTTTGACACCCCTGGCTTGGAGTATCTGGTAGGCAGGAAGAACACTGAGACAGCCCCTTCCTAGCAGTTCACAGAGTATATCGTCAGTCATGTAGATTGTTCTATCGCCAGAACAAGATAGACTCGAGACCGGAGTTGAGTTCAGCTCTTTATTTAACTGTCAGTAACTTCAACTAAACTCGAGCTGCGGCAGCCTCTTTTATAGCGGCTGCTCGCGGCTCGCAACCAATGGCATTATTTTAAACCTCCCGCCGTTTGGGCAGCCAATCATAATCAGTTGTTAACCACCAATCGCTAGGCGGTAGTGATTGTCCAATCGGAACATCGTATTACGAGTATGCAAATGTCTATACACAACACAGATAGTTACTTTTGTCTGGTAGGGTTTTGTCTGTAGGCAAATAACAATAAAGAAATTACTTGGAAAGAATTCTTCTACACTTGGATGTCTATGGGTCATTAGCAATAGGAATAGCATTTAGACTTATATATTGCTTTATTATGTGAAGCACATGCTCACTGAACTAGTTGTTACACCGGTTGAATCCCACCACTGCCTCAGATGATCAATTGGGTGTGGAAATGTCTACAAGCAAAGAACAAAGCTCAGAGAGCAGTAAGAACCTCACAATTACTCTGGATTTCAACAGTAATTTCTTCAGAATAAGCTGTAAAGTGGGGTGGAGACAACCACCCTTAGGTCTAGACCGGGAGTCTTCAAACTTGGCAACTTTAAGACTTGCGGACTTCAACTCCTCAACCAGCATGGCTTTACTCCGGCAAGATTCTGTCTGTAAATGAACAACCATAGAGTAACTACTTGTTGGTTCTTGGTTTCATCATTGCAGACTATTATCATGAGTCCATCCCCTTTCCATCCACACTGTGGCTGCCTGGGGAATTCTGGGAGTTGAAATCCAAAGCCTTAAAGTTTAGAGACCCCTTGGTCTAGAATAAATTAATCTATCATGCGGTAACAGTTCCAGGCATTGCTTGCAACACTAAGGGTTATGTAAAGAAGTCAATAGGATTTCTTTAAATACTATTATGGGATTTACCTGATGAAGTTAGGAATGTACCAGGATTATAAAATATAACCCCAGGCAGCCTATACTACATTCCCTCTCCTATTTAAGTTAATGCCCAATAATGCAATCATCTTGATGGTGCCAGCTGTTTCTTTGATTGTCAAAAAGGCACTCCAAATACTTTGCCAACTTCCATACAAATGTTTGGCATCTGCCAAGATGTGTAAAATGAACTTGAGAAAAGAGACAATGATCAATCCACAGAATGACACCACTTGTTGATAAAAAAAAACCATATAGATTTAAAACTTGAAATATTCCTTTTAGGGATGGTACCTGAAAGTTACAGTAAAGAAAAGGTCCATTTAACTATTCATGTATTAACTGCAGCTAGAATTGTATCTGCTCAGAATTGGAAAAGCGAAAAAATTCAGGTAGAGGAAAAGATGATTGAGAAAGTATTAGAATGTGCAGAAATGAATAGATTAACATTGGCAATTAAAGAAAAAGAAGAAACTGAATACTATATGGTATGGGATCTATTTGATCAATGGTTGGAAAATAAAGTAATAAGTTAAAATTGAGTAGATGAAGATATAGAGAAATAAGTTAAGATTGTCATAAAGATAAAATATATAAGCGATAACAGCTTATAAAGAAAATGTGATTACTGTTATTTTGGCAAAAAAAAATACGTTAATTATAATTGTTAGCACAAGATATATGTGAGATAAGCAATCCAAGCTGGGTCTGGCAAGGGAGGAAACAACAAGAGTTAAACCTCCATCGACCAACATGATGGAAGCAAAAACAACAGAGTTAATTACAGGTGGGGGGCGGTTGGAAGGGCCTATTATGTGTGCAAGGGCTAAATTGATTAATGATATATAAAGACATAAGACATAGACATAAGACATAAGAATTTATTTGTCATTACACTCGCTAGCGGGTGCAACAAAATGAGGTGCTCTTCCACAAAGTAAAACTGGACAAACACCACTAAAAGAAAAAAAAAATTGAACTAAACACAACCAACCATACAATAATCTCTATGCAATTTAAAAATGTAAATACCCCATTTCTCTCAGCCATTTAAATTCCACAAAAATGTTATGACCCTGCATTCAAACTCAAAACTGCACTTGGATAAAAACTGTTCTTAAATCTGGTCGTCCTTGTTCTTAATACCCTAAATCTCCTTCCCGATGGTAATAGTTCAAAGAGCTGATGTCCCGGATGAGAGGAGTCATTCAATATATTAAGTATCTTCCTCTTACATCTATTCCTATACAGTTCTTCCAAAGAGGGGAGTGAGCAGCCAATGATGTTTTGGGCCGTCTTGATCACCCTCTGAATTGCCTTTTTCTCTGCCACTGTGCAGCTCGAGAACCATACACAGAGACAGTAGGATAATATACTCTCAATTGAACTCCGATAGAAGGTAGTCAATAGACTCTCAGCCAGTTGTTGTTTCCTAAGAATCCTTAGTAAATACAACCGTTGTTGTGCCTTCTTAATTAAAGCAGCGGTGTTTGCGCTCCAAGTCAGGTCATTTGTAATGATGGTCCCAAGAAACTTACATTCAACCACCTGTTCCACACGAACTCCCTCTATATACAGTGGCTGAATGTCTGCTCTTTTTTTCCTATAGTCCACTATAACCTCCTTGGTCTTCTTAATATTAAATAGAAGATTATTATTCTCGCACCAGCGGGATAGCTGTAGTACCTCATCCCGATATGCAGACTCATCATCCCCAGAAATAAGTCCTACAAGCGTAGTATCCTCTGCAAATTTCATTATCCTATTGTTGGGATGTTTATTTGTGCAATCAGATGAATAGATGGAGAACAGTAGTGGACTAAGGACACAACCTTGTGGAGTGCCAATGCTAAGTGTCTTGACAGTAGAAATATAATCATTCAGTTTAACTCTTTGTGGACGATTTGTTAAAAAATCCAATATCCATAAACAAATAGTATCTGGAAGATCTAGATCTTTGAGCTTGGCTATTAATCTGTGCGGTATGATGGTATTGAAGGCAGAACTAAAATCTGCGAACAACATTCTTACATAATCCCCCGGTGTTTCCAAATGGGATAAAGCCATGTGAAGCACAGTAATAATTGCATCCTCGGTTGATCTGTTTTCTTTGTAAGCAAACTGAAGCCCATCAAAGGAATCGGGAAGGCAGGATCTCTGTAATGGTAGTTTCCATGGTATAGGGTTTCCTGCCTAAGCAGGGGGTTGGACAAGAAGACCTCCAAGGTCCCTTCCAACTCTGCTATTCTATTCTATTCTATTCTATTCTATTCTATTCTATTCTATTCTATTCATTTTCTCTTCTGTCATTCTATTCTATTCTATTCTATTCTATTCTATTCTATTCTATTCTATTCTATTCTAAATATTTATTAAATTTGGGTACTCTGCAAAAATTTTAGGATGATTATATATTTATTTATTTTATTTATTTATTTATTTATTTGATTTGCCAATTGTTTACAAGATAATAAGTATAAGTGTATACATAGTTGTGAATACATGAAATGGGTACATATAAGAAAAATAAAAGAATAAGAGAAACAATAGGACAGGGACGGTAGGCACGTTGGTGCGCTTATGCATATATATATTCTGGCATAGTCCTGAAAAAGACAACAAATGGATATACGGTGTCCAAAATGCACTTGAAAAATCCAACAAGGAAGAGTTATAACTTCTCTAGAATATAGTCCCTCAGTTATCCTCGAAATATGCAAGTAAGCCATTCCATATTTTAGGGCATCATCGCTTCCATAGAGTAAGTGTTTGGCCTAACAAATTGATGGCTTAGAATAGCTATGAACTTTGGAACTAATGTTGTTGAGGAAACATTTCTGATTAATGGTTGGAAATCAGAATACAATTTATTTAAGTGAGAAGCGAGGTCCAGAAACAGAGTTCTAATTAAAATGTATATACTACAGTGAGTAAGAGAGAAAGATTATTCTCAGAGCAATGAGGTTGGGTTACCTGCCAAGAAGCTTACTTTGGAATAGAGGAATGTGGTATGCTGGTGTGTATCTACATTTGTTGAAAGAATAGCAAAGCAGAAATACATAAGTTTAAAAGAAAACATTTTGGCTTTTATAAAATTCAGTCATTTAGCCATATGGAGCACTGCACTCAACGATGTGATATTTAGGAACATTTTAAAGTGGAATATTAGAAAGTGTGACATTTGCAGGGGGAAGGAAAGAGTAAAGGAAATAATAAAGTTAAATATTGTGAGGTGCAAAGAATCAGGATGATCCATTAGATTGCAGCATAGAAGATTTATTCAAGCTATACAAAAGAATCTGGTCAACTAAAGTTCAATGCTAAATTGGCACCAGATAAGGATCAACAGAATTCAGAAGTGGTTGAAGTTGGAGCTCTTATGGAAACACAGAGACTCTAAGCGGATGACATGCTTAACTCTGCCGCCCCAGCTCTGCCCTCAAATATGTAGATGTAATTAAAATCCATAATATCTCATAATCTGGATGCCCTTCTTATAGATTACATAATTTCCAAGATGATGTTCCTGCTTGAAGGCTCATTAGAACACAAAGAGGAATTTATTTATTTGTCTCCCTCCTATATTATTTTTACAAATATTTCAAAGCAGTGAACATATCTGACACACCTTCCTTCTATTTTTCCCACAACAACAACCCTATGAGGTGGGTTGGATTGAAAAAGAGCGACTGGCCCTAAGTCACTCAGCTGTCTTTCTGGCCTAAGGTGGGACTAGAACTCACAGACTCCTGGTGATTGGCCCAAAGTCACCCAACTGGCTTTCATAGCTAAGGCAGGACTTGAACTCATGGTCTCCCATTTTCTAGCCTGGTGTTTTAACCACTAGACCAAATTGGAAGCAACCAGAGAAGTTTCAGCAAACCAGTCTGAAGCCATTAATACCACTAACACCCTCTGCCACTTTCAAAGGAAAAAGTCTGTTCAGAAACCACACCAAAGAAAATTCAGTATTTTATTTTTCAGGGCAAAAATAAAATAGGAGAATCAGAGGAAGACTTCAGGACCAGCAATGAATATTATTGGTTTGCCTCCAGGGTCAAGGTTGACTCAGCCTTCCGTCCTTCCAAGGTGGGTAAAATGCGGGCCCAGATTGTTGAGGGAGATAGGCTGACTCTGTAAACTGCTTAGAGCAGGCTGTAAAGCACTGTGAAGCGGTATATAACTCTAAACACTATTGCTATTACTAATCCTTAAGATTTTTATAAACCACTTACTATAAATTAACTAAAAGAAATTTGTAGAAGCCCCTCCATCTAGCTTTTCTGTGGAAACTTTTAGCGTTAAATATGAATGGTTGATTTAAATCAACAGTTTATTACCACTTAAAAGTCCAGAAAAAATACGCATAATGGGTACTTCTAAATGAACAAGGAAGAAGCCGTGAGTTAAATTGACTTCAGATCATTTAGTTTAAGCAATGGATGGTTTATTGCATCCTTTGGGATCGATTGCAGGAACATTTTCGGTCTTAACAATGAAACTCATTCGTCTTTATTAAATGCTGTGCTTTAAACACACACACATCAACACAAATCTGACTTACGAAATGCCGGAGCTTCACCTATCATAGCTTGCAAAAGACATCATGTCATTTAAACCTAAAAATGTTCTGCTCTTTATAATTGCTGTCGATTGAGGAACCTGCTCTTAGAATACAGATTTAATTAAAAAAAAAATCAAACCTATCTTTCTAGGCCTGAAAATCTTTGAAGAAAGAGGGAAAGAAATTGAGTTCAATCTGATGAACACCAGAGTGTTATATATTTTTTTCTTTTTCTTTCTTTTTTCTTAAGTTTTAGCTTTGTTTATTTCATTTCATTCTTCATGAGATTCAGGCCCGCTTGGAATAAAAAAAAAAAAATGGATCGCTTTGAGATGGATTATTATTGAAGTCATTATTCCTTTCTAGATTCTGTGGGTCCAACCACACCTAGAATATTGCATCAAATTCCAGCCAACACACTTTAAGCTGGACATTGATAAAATGCAGCACGTGCCAGGGACAAGATGGAAAGGGTCCCAAACTAGCTGGGTGGAGAATTCTGGGAGTTGAAGTCCACAAATATTAAAATTGATGTGTTTGGGGACCCCTGTCCTAGAAGAATAAAATATTTTGGGAAATATTAAAAAAGGCAGGATAAAATATTTCCCCTAAAGGAGAAATTAAAAAAAAACTTAAGGGAGGAAGAAACCACACCCAGTGTCCCTGCCCCAAGCAGAAACTGAGGAGACCGGCTTTTAGAAATGCAGATTTGCTAATCCATTCAGAAAAACTAAGTCAGAGAGACTCCAGATAAGCAACAAATAAAAGGTTGACAAGATTAGCTCAGACAAAATACTTAGGATTTGCATTTCCCCTTTTGCCTATACAGCCAACCATGACCCCTACATGACCCTTAGGAATCCAGAAGTTATAGAACCCACCCACTCTAAACTCCATTTTGTCAGCTGCCCCAGAACCACAAAACCTGATGGTCCTATTCACCAATAAATGGACCTTCTTTCCAATTAGCCTCCAGCTGCCATTTTGTTTCCAGCATCTTTCTCCTGGCTTGGAACTGAACCAGGTGGATTTTCCTTCCAACACAGCCTTTCTGGCTGAAGTGGCAGGCAGCAGTGAGGAGGGGGTGGTTTCACATGCTACCCTAATCCCACACATGCGCAAATGGATCTTTACGCTATATCCACCACTTGCAAATCCCAGTTACCAACGCGTTATGGACCGGTACCTGAATGTGGATTGGAGACCTCTGCCTTAAGAGATTGATTTGTTTTGGCTATGAGCCTGTGGGGTATGGTTCCCTCTCTTTTCTGGGGAAATGGGCTAAATTGCAATGAATATATGGAATGGATGGATGGATGGATGAATGAATGAATGAATAATTGAATGAATAATTGAATGAATGGCATTTGAAATCTGGCTTGGATTTAATCTCTCTTATTTACCCAGCAGCAAGATCTCTAAGAGATGGTGGAATGTAATCTGAATTTCCAGGACGGAGGGGCTACATTCCTTCACAAATAAGATAGCAGAGAGAAGGAGATGTTTAGACTAGCGTATGTAGACCTTAGTGTGATGGAATGTGGTCTGGATTCCTAGGAGGGAGGGGCCACTTTCCACTACAAATAAGAAAGCAGGGAGTTAGGAGATGTTTAGACCACTGTATCTTGACCTCAGTGTAGTGGAATGTGGTCTGAATTCCCAGAGGGAGAGCTACTTTCCACCACAAATAAAGAGAGAGTTAGAAGATGTTTAGATCAGGGTCTTAACCTCAGTGTGGTGAAATGTGGTCTGGATTCCTGGGAAGAGCTGTAGAAGACAGTGAAGCTTACAGTTCTCAGAGTGTATGTTGTGCAAGTGGTCTGCTTAATTTGGCAAGGTTTGTGTCTATGGGTGGTGAACAATAAAGGAAAGTGCTTAGAAGTAACTCTTAAGTTCCAGAGAAGCAACCTGGAATGAAGGAGAAACTTCCTAACAGTGAGAACAATTAACCAGTGGAACAGCTTGCCACAAGAAGTTGTGGGGGCTCCATCATTGGAAGTATTTAAGAAGAGACTAGACAGTCACATAATGGAAATGTTATAGGTTTTCCTGCTTGAGCAGGGGGCTGGACTGGAAGACCTCCAAGGTCCCTTTCAGCTCTATTCTATTCTAAAGTGTTTTCTTGGGTTTTGGAGCCTGACACAGGAAGGGTGGATTTCTGTAACTTATTTGTGAAGAGAGAAGACTCATGTGACTGACCTATTTTACAACCATTATAACTTACAATCATAATGGTCAGGCTCCATTATAGTCGTACATTGAGGACTACCTGTACACATGTAGCTCCTCAGTGGTGGCATTCAAAACTTTTTACTATCGGTTCTGTGGGCGTGGCTTGGTGGGCATGGCAGGGGAAGGTTACTGCAAAATCCCATTCCTTCCCCATCCCACCAACCTGCTTTCCAGCTCTGTTCTCCTGTGCAGAACAACAAAAGAAGACCCAGCCAATTAGCTGGGATTTGGGAGAGAGAGAATAGATAGGGGAAGGGCCAGTCAGAGGTGGGATTTGCCAGTTCTCTGAACTACTCAAAATTTCCACTACTGGTTCCCCAGAACTGGCCAGAACCTGCTGAATACCACCTCTGTAGCTCCTCTAACTAGAAGTGAACATTACTATTGGGTGAATTGGGTCAATGTCTGGAATACTCTACTGACTCTGTGGTTTCTTCCCCAAACCCCAAAAACTTTAACCTTAGACTTTCTACTATTGACCTCACCCCTTTCCTAAGAGGTCTGTAGGGGGCGTGCATAAGCGCACCAATCGTGCCTACCATCCCTGTCCTATTGTTTCTTTTTATTTTTCTTATGCGTATCCATCTCATGTATTCAAAACTATGTTTATACTTATACCTTTTATCTTGTAAGCGATTGACAAACCAAATTAAAAAAAAAAAAAAGATCACACAGAATTTAGGTTTAGCTATAAGGGATTGGTGAGCTTGCAATTCAGCAACCTGTAAATCCCAGCCCATATTTTGGTAAATTGTGTGAACCAGACCATCAGTTCAAGACTGAATATATATTTTCATTGGGAGTCTCACACCATATTAACACCCCATGTCTGTGCGTTATTCATCTGGGTTTAGACTTTAAAGCATCTCCTTTCATGCCAGTTGAGCCATCACTCTTTAAAGACCATTAATGTCTCAGCCTAAACACTCCTGAGGTGCAGTTTCCAGCATGCAAATCTTGATTCAAGGATGCAATCCATAAAGTCATTCGATCAAAGCTATGAAACAAATCGCTTTTCTGAATCAAATCAGAAAAGTGAAGTGAATGGGCCTGTGGAACAGAAACGCCTTCAAACCCATTAGAATTTCCCCAACAATTTGTGTACCTGGACAAAACCTTTTTTTTTTTTTTTTTGGTTATCAGTTCAAAAGATCAAAGCTGAATGATTTTGGGGGAAACCTTGCTGAAGCCTGAATCAAATTGGACCGCATACTCAATTTGAACCGCTGATTGGAATAGAATTTTGTCCGATCCCCCAAAACAATTCTAAGCATAAGTGCACAATCGTGCCTTCCGTCCCTGTCTTATTGCCCCCAATTATTAGTTCCTATTTCTTGTATTAAAACTTATGTTTATTCTTGTTTCTGTTATATTGCAAGCTTTTGACAAATAAATAAACAAATCAGATTCAAATGATCTCATAAAGCTATCAGGCCAGAGAATTAGAAGACAATAATTGGGAACAGCGAATTTTACAGACAGGATTGAAAGCTGCTCTAGGCTACCTTGATATCGAGTTACCTAAAAGCAATCTGGATATAACATCTGGTAAAGAGATCCTTTTTCTTCAATGTATTTCTTGTCTTTCTATTTAATTGCTAATACAGGTAGGCCTCGACTTACCACAATCCATTTAGTGACTGATACAACAGGCCTGAGAAAAGTCACGGTCACAGAGATGGTATTCAGCAGGTTCCGACTAGTTCTGGAGAACCGGTAATGGAAATTTTGAGTAGTTCGGAGAACCGGCAAATCCCACCTCTGACTGGCCCCGCCCCTATCTATTCCCTGCCTCCCAAGTCCCAGCTGATTGGCTGGGTCTTCTTTGGTTGCCCTGCATAGGAGAATGGAGCTGGAAAGCAGGTTAGTGGGGTAGAGAGGGAATGGAGATTTTACAGTAACCTTCCCCTGTCACGCACACCCACCAAGCCACACCCACAGAACCGGTAGTAAAAAAAAATTGAATCCCACCACTGGCACAGTCATGTCCCTCTTTTCAGTGCCACTGTAACTTTGAAGGGACACTAAACAGACTGTTGTAAGTTGAAGACTGCTTGAATTTCCAATCCTGTTTAGCTTTCGTATATCCACCTTTCTTGGCCAGGGACGAGCTGCTGCTAAAAGAGGAACTTTTATACATCCGGTGGGAAGTATCTGAGTTTCCATCACAGAAAAAAAAAAAAAAGCATGCAAAAAACCATCAATCCCTGTTGTGTTCTCTGGTTTTAAAGCTCACTCTATCAAGTTTAATTGAAAGAAAGCCCCCCCCCCTCCCCACTATTTTCCGTAAGCACAAGATCGGTCTCTTTATCCGTGATATTGATTTTGAAAAACTCTTTGTGGAAGGATTAAACTTGGAGCGGGGTGGCTGGCTTGCTTTATTTTGTTGTCCCTTTTCCCCTAGCAGATCTTAGTTCTCGTAATCTCTGTTTGAGGTTCCTGCGTGTGATAAAGTATGTGTGTTGTCTCCATGACAATTGAGGGGGAGGGCCAGCAAAGGTGGTTCAGGAACGGCCTCTATCCGCGGGGGGGCTTTCCTCGAGCCTCCAGAGGGGCCAAAAACAACCTCCTGGGCTCCGGAGGCTCTCCAGAAGCCAGAAACGGGCCCATTTCCGGCCTTCCCAAACTTCCGGGAGGCCCATTGTTTTGCCCTCCCTGAGCCTCCACGCAAACCCCACACTTGCCTGCATCCAAAACGAGCCGCGTGGGGACTCCCGGGAGGGGTGGGGCGGGCAGGACCAGCCAGGATTTGGGGGTTCTCCAAACTGCATAGAATCTTAGCTAGGGGCCCTGCAAACCCCCAGCAGCCCAGCCCTGACTATGAGTTCTCTCCCTTTTGTGCATGAGTTGCACACACCTACGGAAAGATTGGCACACGCTTCACAATGGCACAGGGCTGTTGCTTTCATCGTTTTGTCGAAAAGGCTCGTGTCCTCTGACGGTTGTTTAATATCGATTCTTTTGAGCCGTCAGGATAATGAAAGGATCTTTTTGAATCTCCCTAAGCGAAGGAGAGCCTGTCATTTTACCACGATGGAGCTCTCGTTCTTCAGAATGTTCTTGTAACGTTGAGTGGAAAATCTGCCTCCTTTTTTTTTTTTTTTTTTTTGCTACCAATTATTAATTTTGCAGATGGAGCAGCAGAAAAAAAGTCCGCTTCTTCTCTAGGTACTACTAGAAAAAGAAAAGTATCATGTCTCTTTTTAAAGTTATCTTCTGCTGAACATGTCAAACATTGGCAAGAGGAGCTTTGCTGAGACTTGCAATTTCCTTCCTTGTCAAAGCAGTCCCCCCCACTCCCTCTTTTTGTTCTTCTCACAATTCTGCAGAACTTTTGTGGATATTTTTCCCCTCTATGTTTTAAAGATGATTTTTCTTTTTTTGGAGTAGCGATGTGGATTTCCATCACTCCGAAGCCTCTTTGCGTGTTGGAAGGAAAATCCATCTGGTTTAGTTCCAAGTCAGGAGAAAAATGCTGGAAACAAAATGGAGGCTGGGGGCTGATTAGAAAGAAGGTCCATTTATTGGTGAACAGAACCATCAGGGTTTGTGGTTCTGGGGCAGCTGACAAAATGGAGTCTAGAGTGGGTGGGTTTTATACCTTCTGGATTCCTATGGGGGTCATGTAGGGGTCATGACTGCTTCTATAGGCAAAAGAAGAAATAAACATCCTAGGTGTTTGTCTGAGCTAATCTTGTCAACCTTTTATTTGTCTGGAGACTCTCTCTGACTTAGTTTTTCTGAATGGATTACCAAATCTGCATTTCTAAAAGCTGGCCTCCTCAGTTTCTCTTTGGGGCAGGGAAAGTGGGTCTTGTTTCTTCCTCCCTTAAGATTTCTTCTTTTTTTTTATTTCTCCTTTAAGGGAAATATTTTATCCTGCCTTTTTAATATTTCCCAAAATATTTTATTCTTCTAGGATGGGGTCCCTTTAGCTTGCCTAATTGTGTTGCTTATCTAGAGTCTCTGTCTGACCCAGACTTAGTCTCTGTCTGACCCAGACTTTCTGAATGGATTACTAAATCTGATTTCTAAAAGCTGGCCTCCTCAGTTTCTGTTTGGCGCAGGGACAGGGGTGGGATACGACAGGGTTAACTACCGGTTCGGGATTTACGAGCTTCCCTGCACACTGCGAGTTGCGCGCCTGTAAATCGTCATCAGCATGCTGTGTGCAGAGAAGCAGCCTTTGAAACAGCCCTCTTTTCCTGCTTTTTTAACTGCAGCTGTGCCTCGTTCGGCAGCTGAAGTTGAAAAATCAGGAAATAAAGATCAGGTAAGAGCCCGGCTGGGCGGATGGGCAAAAACATCAGCAGACATAGAACCGGTTCTATGTCTGCTGCTCTTCAGAGCTACCGGTTCTACAGGGGTGGACAGAACCAGTAGAAACCCCACCCCCGGGCAGGGAAACAAGCCGGTTTCTGCCTCCCTTAAGATTTGTTTTGTATTTCTCCTTTAGGGGAAATATTTTATCTTGTGTTTTTAAATATTTCCCAAAATAGTTCATTCTTCTGTGGGGAAGACTTCCCACACCACTGACCTAAAAGTTGAAAACAGGGACCGAACAAAGAAGAGATGGGAGCTGAGCTCCGTGGATCCATTGGCTAGCATTTATACAGATTGATTTTCTTAATCTGTAAAGGGGAAGCAATAAAGAGCAGTAGCCACTGGCCTGGTTTCTGCCTCGACTGAATGCAAATTCCTTTTTTGAAGAGTTTTTCTCTTTTAGAAAAAATCCTAGTCTATAAATACCCCATGTTCTGTTTCTCATCTCAGGGATAGTTTGGAGTGAGTGTTTCTCACTTGTTGGCACAGAAAGTCTGCAGATGGCTAGATTTAAAGTGTGATTTGGGTTTTATACATACATACATATCTATATCTATATCTATATCTATATCTATATCTATATCTATATCTATATCTATATCTATATCTATATCTATATCTATATCTATATCTATATCTATAACTATATGTCTGTCTATCTATCTATCTATCTATCTATCTATCTATCTATCTATCTATCTATGCGAAATACCACTCATGCATCATCACAAAATCTCCAGAACCGTAAAGCCTACAAACTTGAAACCTGGCACATATGTTCCTCTTGGCTTCTAGGTGCTCACTAAGAAAGGATTTTTTGAAATGATCCTCAGAGCATTAGTATTTCCTATATTATTATTAACACGCTCTGATGCTGAGGAGTTCTACTCTCCCTCCCCACCTGAAAAGAACTCCGTTCCAAATGCAAAACACAAGCAGAGAGGAGTTCCAGTTTCAGTTTCACAGCAGCAACCAGCTTTAGTACAGAACAGTTGAGCTAAGCCACGCCCAGGCTCCTTGCTGTCTCCTTCTTGCTTACACAGCAAATACTGTTTCAGTTTCCAAACAGCCCTCATCTCTCTCGCACACTGAGAGGACGCTAGCCAGATGAATACCGATGGATGCTGGTAGGCAAAGGCAGAATTTTTTCCCCCCTTATTTTCCTCCCCAAAAACTAAGCCCGACCACATAGTTTCATAGCAAAGCATGGTTATCCAGCTAGTACGTATATACAGGGGGAGAGGGAAGTTCCAAAGCTGCTAGGTAGCCTTATGAAACTCTTCCTTCGAATCTCCCTTTGATTCAGCTCAGTCCTTTTACCTCACCAAGAAATTAGAGGAAGGGGGAAGAAAAAAACCCTTTCCAAGTAAAAGAAAACCTCCAGAGGCCGTGGGCAATGAAGGTACATTTAAAGCAGACAACTCTTCTGTAGGCAAACCTTTGACTAGCTTGGTTTACGTGTGTGTGTGCGTGTGTGCGTGTGTGTGTGTGTGTGTGTGTTCCTTTTCTCCAAGATCCCCCCCGCCTTGTTGAACACCACCTCCTTTCTTTCGTTGAAATTGTGAATCACAAATCTAAAAATAGGAACGGCAGATCGGAGTGAGCCAGGGTTAGGAATTGTACGTGTGCGAGAGTTTTGGCACCCGTTTAGAAAAGATGCGTGAGATCACAAGACACGCATGGGGTGGGGTTTTTTTGTGTTTTTTTTTTTGGGCCTAGTATTTTTGGGAACATCATAATTGCGTAACATCAATGAAAGCTGCGTCTCTGTGTGCCTCTAATTACAGCTTATATGCAAATACTGTACATGTAACAGTCTTCAAAGACCTTTAAAAATAGGGATGGGACTAAGACCTACATATAAATCCCCCACACTGTATTCTCTTTGAGGATGGAGCTGTATTATCCCAAGTACAGAAACGGAACACAAATAACAAGCCGAATGAACCAAAGCGCAGGGCAATACAGCAAAATGTAATTTAGATCAACCCCGTTCGTTTATCCATTTTCATAATGTTCTATTGTTCGACACGTTCTTCCTTCTGCCAAGTGCATATGGCTGAAGATGACGTAGAAGTTCTGGATTGGTATCGGGAGGCTGTGAAGATCTGGATGGGGCGAAATAAACTGAGGTTAAGGTCTGTGGACATGGAGTTGAGACAGCCAAAGAACACAGTGAAGGTCCAGAAGAAGATGGAGAGACCACATCAAAGGCACATTAGAACTGCGTCAGATAACGATGGATGAGGCCGCCAGAAGAACCAGAATTTTGTATCTCCCATGACACTCAAAGTGGTAAGAGGAGGAGAGGAGAAGAAGAAGGAAGAAGAAGTAAGGAAGAAGAAGGAAGGGGGAAGGAGGAGGAGGAGAGAAGAGGAATAAGGAGAAGGAGAAGAGGGAGAAGGAGAAGAGAAGGAGGAGGAGAAAGAGAAGAAGAAGGAGGAGGAGGAGGAGGAGGAGGAGGAGGAGGAGGAGAAAAAGAAGAAAGGAGGAGAAGGAGAAGAGAAGGAGAAAGAGAAGGGGGAGAGGGAGAAGAAGAAGGAGAAGAGAAGGAGAAGGAGAAGGAGAAGAAGGAGAAAAAAGGAGAAGAGAAGGAGGAGGAGGAGGAGAAAGAGAAGGGAGGAGGAAGAGGAGGATCTCTCTGTAAGATACTAGTTGGAAAAGTCTAATATAATTCATTTTCAAATTAGTGGTCAGATTCATGTGCCTTTAAACTATGTCTGTCCCCCACTCCCAAATCTGTTTTATTTTAAGTTTTGGTTTACAGGAGCAAAGTGAAGTTTCTCTGAAAATTATACATGTTTCCAAATCTGCCATTCCTGGTAAATCCCAGCTAGGGATCAGACAAAGGGAGAAGCAAGAACATACCAGGTGTCTCTTTCGGCTTTGTGGGTTTTGGAGTCGCACTGAAGAGAGTTGGCAGCTAGCATGGAAACATGCAACATGCTGCTTCACGGAGTACATCAATTATATCATCTGAAATGTGTTTGTCACATTCATTTACCTGGATTCATATGGTGAAATGGAAGGCACCTGGGCTCGGCTGGCAGCCCAAAACAAAGATTTAAAAACAAAAGCTGGCGTTGAGTCTTAATATTACAGGGGGTGGTCTGGGTATATATTCAGAACACAGAACTGTGATCCTTGCTTGAAATATTGCAGCGAAGAATATTCTTCTTTCAGTGTTTGAGAGAGAGAGAGAGAGAGAGAGAGAGAGAGAAAGAAACAAAGAAAAAGTAAGAAAGAAAAAAGAGAAAAACAAAGACAGAGAAGAGAAATAATTTTCAGAAGCTGCCTTTTGTTTTAAAAGAAAGGTGATAGAAAAAGAAAGAAAACAGAAAGAAAGAGAAAGAAAAAAAGAGAAAAAAGAGAAAGGATAAAAAAGGAAGGAAGGAGGGAAGAAGGGAGGGAGGGAGGGAGGAGAGAAAGGGTGAGAGAGGGAAAGGGAAGATGGAAGACGGAAGGGAGGGAGGGAGGAGAGAAAGGGTGAGAGAGGGAAAGGGAAGATGGAAGACGGAAGGGAGGGAGGGAGGGAGGGAGGGAGGGAGGAAGGAAGGAAGGAAGGAAGGAAGGAAGGAAGGAAGGAAGGAAGGAAGGAAGGAAGGAAAGAAAGACCCTTTTGATGTTTAAGTAAAAGGCTCTAAGATCCAAAGGATTCTATTCAGCATTATAAAATCTCTCCAACCCAATTTTTCTGCCAAGAAAGAGCTGCTCTATACAAAATAGGAGTTAACTGTAAATGAAGATATCAGAACAATCCTGGCTAATCAACCTCATCCAAAGAAGAAATTGGCAGCTGAAACAAATTTTACATTTGGACTCTCTTGCCCATCATACATTGGCCAGGTTTGAAGTTTTAATATTTGAAAAGATGTAGACTTGGGGGTGAGGGAAACATCCTATGAATATGATCTCAGTTTTTTGTTCTGGAAGGGTGTATCTGGTGGCGTCACAGAATGAAAGAATGACAGAATAATAGAGTTAGAAGGGACCTTGGAGGTCTTCTAGTCCAACCCCCTGCTCAAGCAGAAAACCCTATACCCGTGATGGCGAACCTATGGCACGCGTGCCAAAGGTGGCACGCAGAGCCATTGGTGCTGGCACGTGAGCTGCAGGCACACTTACCTCACTGGCCATGTGTGCACCTCACAGCTGATTTTTGGCCGGTTTGAGGCCTTTTTCAGCCTCCCAAAAGCTTGAGGAAGGCCTCTGCAGGCTTTGCAGGCCAAAAACTAGCCCTGCTTCATCACTTCCTGTTTTTCCAAAAGAAGAAGAAGAAGAAGAAGAAGAAGAAGAAGAAGAAGAAGAAG